>MNCI01014752.1:877022-930752 GCA_015680685.1 Gnetum montanum | reverse complement strand
TCTCTGGGGAAAATTAGGAGTAGATTTGCGGATTTGTGCTCAAATGTTTTTTTAAAATTTTACTTGTTACAAGCAGGTATTATAAGGACTGCATAGACTAGGTAGTTGAACAAAATAGGAAACTTTCAATAACTCACAGTACTGGACAAAGTTGGCTGAATCTCTTTAAAGTAAAGTCATTTGTAGATCACACACAACGAAATTGTCACATTTCATACAACTGCACGCCGCAACAGCACACACACATACTCACATTAACTACTGAGTTATTTGGAGGTATCTGGGCCTTGGTGTAGCCAGAGACCAGCAGGCACCTAAATCCTGTTCGAGGACACTCGTTGGCAGTCGCGTCCCAAACGGTCGCCAACAATAGGCATCATAGACACCATGGACGAGATGATCATGATGAACCCCTACTTGCTACTCAAAGTATCTTAGATATAACTAAGGCTGTTAGAATTTCAACAAGGCAGCAGAAAGATAGTAGGATCAAGAGATTAGATATGAAACATATCCCACAATTTGAAGGGGGATACAACACTAATCCTCAAAATCATTTACAAGAATTCCATGACACGTGTGCCTTACAAAACATAGAGAATGAATGGAAAAAACTTAAGTTCTTCCTATGAACATGAGTTAAAGAAGCAGAAAGCTGGTATCAGTCCTTAGAACTAAAATCTATTCGTAGATGGAGTACTATGTTAGAATTATTCAACGATAAGTACCGAACATACTCCCAAGTGTCCAACCTGCGAAAGGAAATTCAAGGCTGGAAACAAGGAGGACATGAACCCTTGGATGCTGCCATGGGCCAATACTATGCACTATTGCACTATTTTCCTAGCCATGGTTATTTTCAAAGGGATCAACTGCGCCATCTCGTGGATGGACATAAGCATGAAATGAGAAGAACCCTTGAGACTTATGCCCAAGGGAGACTATCTGAGCTTAGGTCCCATCAAATTCAAAGATTATTGGAGTAAGTTGCTAAGGAAGAAGGTGAGCTACAGAAGAGAGAAAGTGCAGAAGAGTATAACCAAGATCCTTCCCTTCGGAAGAGGGAAGTAAGATTTTGTGAGGATGAAGAAGAATCACCACTCGAAGAGATGGTGGATAGGAAAATTTTGCCTATCCAAAAGTTGACATCAGAAGTATTGACAAAGGTAGACCAAATGTTGGATTCCCTAGATAATAGATTTCAATCTGTTCTTCAAATAGTAGAGGAGTTTAGAGAGTAAGGTAGTGATCGTGAAAAAAGAAAGAAGAGAGAAGCTGAACATGCACGTAGCGAGGGTAAGGAGAAAGTTGCCATCATTGAAGAAGTTGTGGAGTTGGAAACAAACAATGATAGTGGATGTGAAATATGTCAATATGACCATCCTAAGGGATGTTGCCCTATAATCTCACATCTGCAAGAGTGTGGGGTGTATGCACTCAAGCCACGATTGAACAAACAGCAAGCACCTTGAAGGTTATCTTATCCTCAAGGTAATCCAAGACAGTTCTACCAACCCTTAATGTATTATCCAAGTGGAACTCCACCACAACTGATTGAGCAATATCAATAGTGAAAATGCCCACAATCATGGAGAATGCCACCATCAAGGCAACAGTATCCTTACCAGCAACCTGACTTGTATGGATATTATGCATAGCAACAAATATCCCCACATGACTCTACTGGTCACGTCACTCCTCAACCTCACTACCAAGCCCACGAGTATTATGGGACTCTCTCTTCTAGAGGTGATATTCTACAAGCATATCATCCTTCTCATTTGACCACATCTCTTCCACTAATAGCTCCACTACCACCTACTCCTGTGATGCAAGGTGAAATCCCTACCCAACTACAGCAATGTAATGCCACAAGGGCTATTAACTCTCAACCTACTATTGGTTCCAACAACCACATGAAGAAAAGATCTTTCTTTAGAACCAACATTCCAACCAAGCCCTTGTAATCATAAGTGGCTGATTTCCTAGATGCCTCAGTATCAATCAAAACTTCGGAGCCTCCTTCAACTCAACCACCATACTCAATGCATACAGAAATGCTAACACATGTCATCACTGATTGGATCAAAGCTGGCCACCTTCCTAGGAAATTCTTTAATCTTGGAAGTCCTCTGATATACTTACAAATCATTGGAAATGTGCCGTGCAAGGCTATTTTGGATTCAGGTTCCGGTGTCAACTTGATTTCTCAAAAAATGTACAAGACCTGAAACCTACCTTCATTGAAAAAGAGCAACATCCATCTAGAGTTGGCCAACCATTCCATCACTGTTCCATTGGGACTAGTGAAAGACATTATTACCACTATTTGTGGATGGTCATACCCATCTAACTTCCTAGTGATTCAGGTGAACAATAGTAAGGGGGACTTCACAATCATAATGGGAAGAGCATGGCTAAGCACCATTGACGCATGCCTAGGAATCTGTGATCTTTCCATAGAAATATCAAAGGAAAATACCTTCAGAAAGATTGAGAACAAGAAATTTCTATGCATTTCATATAGTGATACAAAGTGTAATTGCGTGCAGAGGTCATGGTTTGTGCAAAGTTTAACATTGCCTGCATGCAATTAGTGTGCACAAGTGATCAACATACAAATATGTCTGTATGCAGCAGCCACACAACAAGAAGGCACCCAGTGGCCACCACCTGATCAAGAAAGCAATTCACTCATATGCATGGAACCAACTGAGGGTTTGACTTGTGCTTACATCGATAGCATAGACGCATTAGAGCAAGTCCACCGCCAACTTCCAATTCTTAACCTTGAAAATGTCAACTAGGGGAAGTTGGAAATCCATAAGAAATTTAAGTAGGAGCCTCTCAAGCTAAAACCATTGCCCACCAGTATGGAATACACATTCCTTAAAAATGAAAAATCGGTAATTATCAATGCTAAGCTTTCTCCTCAATAGATGGGGCACAAAATCGCACACACAGGGATAGAGGTAGACCTCAAGAAAATCAAAGTTATCCAAGAAATTACCCATCAACCAAAAATTATCAAAAATATTTGATCATTCCTTAGACATACTGGCTACTATAGAAGATTTATTAACAATTTTTCAAAGGTTGCAAAACCATTGGTGAAATTAACGAAAAAGGACGTACCTTTCAAACCAGGAGATAAGGTTCTCTATTGGAATCCCACACATGTGCCACAACATACTAAATTTCAAACACTGTGGGAAGGACCTTATATTATTTATGCAACCTTTCCTTTAGGGGCCATGATAATATACAAACTTGAGAGTCCAGATAAGAAACTGTTAGTCAATGTACAACAAACCAAACCTTTTCATGAGCTTAGGATAGCCAATACACATGCTACCTCTATTGATGGATAACCTTGCTCACTATTTTGGATCTCCTCCTTCCAACTTAGTCATGGGGGAGATGGCCACCTATGCTAACTATTCTAGGCCCTCAGTTCTTGTTGAATTTTTGTTTTTACATGTTTTTTTTTTTTACACATTTTTCCAACTTTTCTTATTTTTGTTTTACACCATCATTATTAATTTTACTATTTCTTTGTTTACATGATTTGCTTTTGTTCATCATCTAATAAGTGCTCATGATGGTGGATTGAATTATATCATATTGATTGCAATGTTTGGTTTTTACCTTTGAATTATGATGTTGATATTAAGGTGGTTCTTTTGATAAAACAGGTAATGATTCCATGCCATCCACTCATCCATACAACTCTATGGTCTCCTTTGGCTTGGAATTGTACAGTCCCCTTTTTCTAAGTAAAATTTTAATGAATTGGTGGTTGGGTATTTTTCAAACCAAGGAAAGACTCAAAGGATGAAAAGGATGTGACTTCAAGGGGATTTGATGCATTTGTGTTGGTCATTCTTTTGGATGCTTGGATGCTTTTTCTTGGGTTTTTCACCATTCTGACATTGTTCAAAAATCAGGAAGCCGAGTGAATAAAAATGAGTCTTTGCATGGTGTGGTTCTCATGCAAAAAGAAGGAAAAAAAGAAAAAAAGGAAAAAAGTGAGAATTCAAAGCACAACCCTTAGACAAAATAAATGCAAAAAAAAATGCATGGTTCTTTGCATGGTGTGGTTTCCATTCAAAACAAACATGGGAATTCAAAGCACATCCCTTAGACCAAATAAAAGGGCTACAAGCACTACTTATGAAATTGGAAAGACATGTTATCCATGCCTAAAGGTTCCCTCTAACTAAGGCCCTTTCTCACTTCTTGCTTCTCCATCTCACTCTCCTTAGAATGGTGGTGACTCTTTGTGGAAGCATTCTTGTTGCTTCAAGTGGATGGATTGGTCAAGTGTGTTGATGCAAGGTCACTGGATGTGGTTTGTTTGAGTTTAGATTTGGGATGAGCTCTACTCAGTCACATTAACCATGAAATACACAAGGGACTTTACACAACCTTGTTCTTGGGATTCCATTCCATTCTCTTCTCTTTATCATTCTCCCCATTTTTCCACATCATTGCTAGTTTTATCATTAGTCTATTTCTGGGTTCATGCATTATTTTTCTTTGGTGAATTCTTGTGGGTAAGTTTTTAACTCTTCCTTCCAAATCACATTCCTAGAGCCTATGGACTCCTTGGTTTGTGGATTTGTTAGGGCATAAAAGGCATGAGCTTGCTTTGGGGAGGATCCACTGGCATTCCTTTTTTGTGCAATTATTAACTTCTTTTCCTTAAACATTTTCTGCAATCAATCATTTCTTGTTTCATCCCCATCCATGACATCCATTTTATTGGCATTTTCATTGTTATTTTTCCCATATTTCTTGTTCCATCTTATAGTTACCAGAGGTTCGCTCTTAGTCATGGATGCCCTAGCACAAATTTTTTAATTTTCTCCATTTTACTATTCGCCTAACCCCTACACCTTGGGTAGTCACTTGTGATAATTCTCCGAACCAGATTCTCCCATACCCACAACTCAACCAATGCGCTTCATATCAAGGCAAGGTATCAACTGCATTATGGTTTATCTATCCTTACTCATTTGTGATTATGTTATGTGTGCAGATGACAATCATACAAACAATGGACTAGGCTTGAAGGAAGCACTCAGGATGGACCGAAACTGGAGCATTTACAAAAGGAGCAAGTCTGGTGGCATGGCTATGAATAAACAATGGAAGGTGCAATCTTAGCATTGGCGGCAACACGCTTCATTTTCTTTCTCTCTCTTTCTCTACAAGCTACCAAATAAAGACTTGGATGTCATTTATGTACAAGTGTTCACCGCAATATTGTAATATGCTTATTGATCTATTCACTGGGCATGTTGAGTCTATCATCCATCAGTTGTCAATTAGTCAATAATCCCATACCTTCCCAATATTTTGTAAGGAACTCGAGGACAATTTTTCATTCAGTTGTGAAGGTATGATGAGAGTGGTTACTCTAATAATTAGTGTGGTTATTATTAGGGTGGTTACTCTAATTATTAGAGTGGTTATTATTAGAGCAGTTACTCTAATTATTAGAGTGGCAGTTTCTCTAAAATTAGAGTGGTAGTTTCTCTCTAAAATTAGAGGGGAAATTTCTCTAAAATTAGAGGGGCAGTTTCTCTCTAAAATTAGAGTGGCATTTTTTGTAATTATTAGAGTAGTTGCTTCCAAGCCTATAAATATAGTGTGTAGGAGCACAATAAGGGGTAGTCAAGAAGTGTAGTCAAGAAGAAGAATTCAGAAGAGGAAGTCCTTTAGGAGTCAAGTAGAAAAACTCTAGTCAAGTGGCCATAGCAGGAGGTCTAAGTGTGGACGGATCTTTATTCAAGCATTGTGTACCTAAGCACACCTTGCATACAGCAATAAAGATGAGCTCTTGGATTCATCCTTGCAACACTTGAGATTTTTTTTCTTACTCATTTTCTTTATTTTATTTTCTTCTACATTTATTTTATTTTATTTTATGCACTTTACATTTCTATTATTAGCACACATAGTACGATCACTTCGAGAATGTGTGTAACACTTGGTAACCCAGTAACGATTTCATTTGGTAATCCCAGTAGTATTGCACTGGTTCAAGATGTGTACAGCAAGTGAGAATGGATACTGGTGTTAGGATTAGTTTAAAGCCTAGTTAATCAGTAGTTAAGTTAAATTAGTCACTTAGTTATATCTCTCTCTCCTCCCTTATTAGCAATAAGACATAAAAGCATAAAAGCTATAAAAATCATATGCCTCAAGCTTACTTAACCATACAATCATGACATACAAGTAAGTTTGGGAAGACAATGATCAACCAACCTATCCTTGTTCCACAAAGGCGCATAGGCACTTAGTCCTTGGAATTCAACCAGATCATGCATGAAATGCTTGTATTCATATGGTTGAGCATAGGGGTACCTCACCGCTCATCAACTTGCATCTTTACTCTATGCTACTATTAAAGATTTGTATAATGAAATAAGATCCCTAATATGCATCAATGGCAAAAGTTTTAGTTCCAAAATTTACTGTAAAGATCACCATGGGCTAGAGAATGAGTCTAGGAGAGCTCATGGTATTATAGCATAAGTCATTATATTTAACCATGAGTCATGATGAGGTTAAAATAGTAAGGAATTTAAAATTTGAAAATACTATGAGTCATGATCAAAGACTAGAGTCAACCAAAAGCTATGGCTAAAATAAAAAATATTACTACAGTTGGAGATGAGATCATGGTTATAAATGATGCCACCATGATTCAACCATGAGTTATGGTTTATTGAATTAAATGAACCATAATTTGACCATGTGTTATGGTATTTATGCACTTCAACAACAAGTGTACCAAAATTCATGGCTACTAATTATAAACTGACCATTAGTTATGATCTTTCAGGAATTTATAATTTGATGAACAACGAGGTACCCCTATGCCCAACCATACAAATCATAAAGCATTCATGCACGATCTGATTAAATTCCATGAACTTTATTGTTTCCAGTGCACTAGCCCTTTAGGAAGTGAACCTAGCCTTAAGGTCAATCATTTTCTTTCCAATTACATTTGTGAAATTCATTGGTATGGTTAAGTGTAACTGAGGCATTTGACTTTTATCATTTTTATGTTTTATAGTTGGGTGTTTAAATTATAGATAAAAAGAAATTTGATTAACTAATCTAAATTAACTAATTAACTAATCATTTAACTAATCCTAACGTAAGTATTTGTTCCCACTTTCTGTACATGTCCTAAACTCATATATCTACTACTAGATGACCAAGCGCTACCAAGCAAATACATGTTATGCTCTAAGCAATTGTACTTATGTGTGTACTCGATCTCGCTTCATTGTCTCATTAATGTAATAACTAGGAAATATTCAATAACTATTTAAAAACATTTATTAAATAACTAAAAACATTAAATTCATAAATAAAATAGCTAATCTATCCAAAGTGTTGTAAGGTTTATCAAAAAGCTCATCTTTATTGTCACACACACTGTCATGCTCAAGTACAACAATGCTTCAATAAAGATTTGTACACTCAATGACTCCTATTGCAGGCACTTGGAGAAAAAATTCTAACTTTAAAATGGAAAAAATGTAAGAGCTCCACTGCAACTACAATGTACTATGCCATAAATGTAGTTCCAAGTGCGTATTTATAGCCAAAAATCAAAATAGTTGACATTGCACTGATGGGGCCTTGTCGACACATGGTAAGATGTGTTGATAAGGCCTCATTGACGAGGCTGCATTGATGAGGCCTCGTTGACAAGGCTACATTGACGAGGCCTCATCGACACAGCAAACTTAACACGACTCATCATACCCCCATGACTAAATGAAAAATCATCCTCAAGTTCTATTATAAAATTGGAAATGTATGGGATTATTGACTGACGTTTCTTCACACAAAACAAAATGACTGAATTAACAAAAAATGGAGTGTATGGATTAGCACATTACAAAAAATGAAGGTGTTTAGGACACAAAATTGAACACCATTATTCAACTCTTCAAAAATTAGACAGCATGTTCCTTGATGATGTAAAGCTTATTGGCGAAGATCAAAGAGTCCTAGGTGGTGGTGGTTCCAGAGGCTTTGAGGGACCTTCACCGACTTCATGCACTAGCAATGGTTGAGGTGGCTACATTTGTCTTGCTACTATTGTGACTTCAAGTGGAAGATGAAAAGCATCCAAAAATTCTTTCATTTTCTCCTCCTTACTCCTAGGATCATGCATTGTCCACATAGCTTCCCCAATGTGGGTTCGAATGGGCACATCCTAAGGACACTGGATTACTGGAAAAAACTCCTTCACATTGAAAAACTAGGTAGAAAACTATTTGCATTCAATGTCAAACACTTTCACTATGTTCTTTAGCTCCTAATAGTCATTCATCTATCTGGATAGGTTCTCAGCAATAGATCGTTAATCTCCAAATCGTCCTTTGAGAACTTCAAGTTCAATGTTAGTAGCCCCAAGCTTCTACTTAGTGTCTATGTGGTGCTTGAACTCAACCTCATATAACAAATACAAGCTATCCACTTGCTTCTCCAATTCTAACTATGGTCGTTCAACTATTAGCATTGTCAGGTTTGCATAATGGAGATCAGCTAACTCCATGTACTCTATCATTTTCTCAATTTGCAACTCCTTTAAGTAGATCTTTGCTTTGTTGTATGTGTTGATCCCATCAAGGATGGGGTGTCACATCTCTCTTCCTTACAAGAGTTATTATAGGGCTTCATTCATTTTATCCTTTGCCATCTAGATTTGTTTTTCATTTACTTCCTTCTACAAGCTAACCTAGTCTTTGTATTGATTCTTCACTTTCTCAAATTTTAGGGCTTCATTCCTCCAAGCAGCGATCTCGATGGCCAATGTTTTGCACAAGGCGTGTACCTCCTCCATTGACAAATTGCAATTTTTCATAGCCAATTTTCTCAATTCAATATTTACCTTGGCAAGTAGTTCTTGTTGTTGATGAATGAATTATTGCATTTTATCTTTCTATGTATCAACATTTCGCAAGTGATGATTTTGTGTGGTCAATGATTCATTCTCCTAGTGCATCTTATTCAAGTGCTTTTTGATTGAGTGCATTTCAGATTTTGCTACAAACTATTTAAAGATGGCCATCACTACCTCCTCCTCAACCTTCTGAAATCATTCTTGAGGCTATTTGATAGCTTCATCTCTTGTCACTACAGGGCTGAGGATTTTTTGTTCTGCAAGTTGGGCATGAAGTTTAGCAATCTCCATGGCCAAGTGTTGATTTTGCTCTTAGGCCATTTCTCATTGCCCCTCCAAGATAACACATTTTCCCCTTGTGTTTAGAGCCTTGACTGGGTTGTGGTGATGTTCTCCAGAAGATCAAAAATGTCTAGAGTCAGTTGTTTGGTTCCTACCAATTGTTCAAATAATTTTTCATGTTGAGTTGCATTTAACTTTCCACTAACCATATCTGTATATGTCTACACATCTTGGAGTGTAGATATGTCTAGTATAGATGTCGCAAGTGCATTCAGTGCTTTAGCTACATGGTCAGCTACCACTTCTACCACTATCTCCTACCCATAGTGCTACATCAACAAGATAGTTACCTCTTCACCTTCCTCCAACCTCACCAAGATAGTGGTGGAATTCCTAGATATTTCTGTGAATAAATTATGTGTTACTAATGACACCATCACCTCTCCAGCATTGGGATTTGAGCTTGAAGGTAGATACATTCTTTGGTTAGAGAAAATGAGACCACCTCTCTCCATCTAGCTAACTGTTTGGGCCATCTCATTAAGGTGAGTCATCACTAGCTGATACACAAATGGATCTGCCCCACTCATTCCTACTTGTTGCTCTTGTTCACTTAAGAGCTATTCTTGAATTATTTGTAAATGTTCCATGGTTGCATGGGCCTCTAGTATTATTTCCTGAGTTACTGGTGGTGGTAGCAACTTCTCTTCTTGAGTTATCACTGGCATTTTATCTTTCATGATTTCAACCCATGAGGCCAAGGGAACATGTTTGAGAGTGTTGTTAGAGTAGTGAACAATGCCTACCATTTTGTAAAGTTTTCTGATGAGGCATGGAAAGAGTAGGTTCTTCCTTCCATGTTTATTTTCTTTGAAATTTTTTTCAATCTCCAAGTATAGCAATTATGGAAGGTTAATAGGGAACTTCCCACTTAGAGCAATATATGCTCAAGTGGAGAAAGTAGTTACCTTGCTTGGCCTCACCGTTGGATTGAGGTGATAGGCCACAATCTTGAAATAAATCCATTCCACTAGTGTGAGCACACCATACTCCTTATGATATACCCTGTAACATTGCTAGGTCCACTCCCTCTTAGCCTTAGGATTGTCTTTTGTATACAATTCAGCTAGATGTGTTCCTATGTTAGGCAACCCAAGTGCCTGTGCAATGGTTTCTACCAAGTAGGACACTTGAATGTCCTTGATCTTGATAACAGACCCTGACCTTCAACTACACCAAAAGATATAGATCTCTCCCATGTACCATTCCCCACTAGACATGATGACTGGCCACATGGAAGAGGTCTATAGTTGTGTCTTGACATCCTTTGGGGCTTTCTTCAAAACTAGCCTGAAGTTGATATCTTGAAGAACCAATCTTTAAATGTCTTAGGACTAAATGATGTTCTAGAGCTAGAAGGGACTAGCAAGAACAAGGACATTAAGTTTCCTACTCAATAGAAGGTTGAGGTCTACCTCAATCCCTTTCTGCAAAATTTGGTGCCCTAGCACAATGCCTTCTTAGACCATGAGATGGTTCTTTTTCCAGCTGAGACATAGATTTGTCTCTACACATCTCTTTAGTACTTGCTCAAGTTAATCTAAGGCTTGCTTAAAGGTATCTCCATAGGTGGAGAATTCTTCCATGAAGACTTCAACACCACTACCGATTTACTATTAAAAGATACTAAGAACCAAGCATTTAAATGTTGCATGGACATTGCATAGGCCAAATGGCATTTTAAAATATGCAAAACTTCCCTAGGGACTCATGAATGTTGTCTTGGCTTGATCTTCAAGTGCAATTTGGATTTCCTTATAGCCACTATAACCATCCAAAAAGATATAATAACAATGCTTGGATATGGTGTCTAATACTTGATCCACAAATGGCAAAGGAAAGTGATCCTTAAATGTTACCATATTTAACAGCCTAAAGTTGATGCAAACTCACCATTTTCCACCCTTCCTCAATACAATTACGAGTGGGCTAATCCACTCACTATCCATGATTGGATAGATGAACCCCACCTTGAGGACTTGCTCTATCTCCTCCTTGATAATTTTCTTCAATTTGGGATTTAGCCACCTCTGCAGCTACCTTCTGAGCTTCATGGTTAGGTTAGTATAGATGTGATGCTAGCATATCCTTGGATCCATTCCTATTAGCTCTAGATATGACCAAGCAAAGGCTATTAACCATTTATTTACTTTCAACAAATTTTTTTTTACTCAAGAGCAAGTTTGGCATTAATGATGACTAGTTTACCATTCTTTAAAAATTCATACTCCATACCGTCCAATAAAGTTTTTAGTTCTAAGGGATCCTACTTGAAGTGATCAAGGATCTCCAACTCTCCCCAACAAGTGTCATCATCTTCATTAGACAATTGGAAATGAACTTGTTCAATTTTGTTCATGCCTTCAACATATGCACAAGTTAGGTTCTCAGTTGGCTCCATGCATATTTTTCTACTATTAGAATTATCTATCAACCACTGGGTGCCCTCCTGCTTTGTGGCTGCTACGTAAAAACACCTTTGAATATTGATCTTTTGCACACACTAATTTCATTTCATAATGTATGTGTGCTTAATGGACCAAATATTTTGCATGCAATTGCACTCATTATCACTATACGTGATGCATGGAATATGCTTCTTTGCAATATTTCCTAGCTCATTTTCCTTAGATATTTTGAGAGATAGGTCCCTTATACCCATTCACATGTTGATCGTACTTAACTAAGCCCTTCCCATAATGATGGGGAAGTCACTTTTGTAGTTGTCCACCTTGATTACTAGAAAATCAGTAGGATATGACCACCCAGAAACTATGGTCACAATGTCCTCTACTAATCCCAAAGGAACATTGATCGACTAATTTGCTAATTCTAGATGGATGTTGCTCTTCTTAAGAGGTGGTAGGTTCCAAGCCTTGTACATATCATGGGAAATGAGGTTAACTCCAAAACCAAATTCAAGAAGAGCTTTGCATGGCTTTTTCCCAACAATATATAGATAGATGAGTGGACTTCCTAGATCAGATCTTTTTGTAGAAAGATTGCCAGCCTTGATCTAGTAAGAAACAACATGAGTTAGCATTACAATGCAGATCCTAGGTAGCACCTAGTATGAAGGGCACTTAAAGATATTTGATGCAGAGAATGAGGGTGATGGAGATGCAGGACGATCAATCGAAGTAGGTTGTGAGGGCTAGAGAGGACTGTTGGATCAAAAGAAAGGTTGTTTCCTTGATCAATTGTCCAAGGCACTTGGCTAAAAAACTAGTTGTGAGTGTATAGCCCTTGTAGCATTTTTTTTGCAGATTTGGAGGAATCTCACCCTACATAGACGAAACAAGACGTAATTAGGTTCAAGATGGAGGTGTAGGAGTAGAGGGATGTGTAGGATGAAAAGGATACGGATATGGGTTTTCTCCTTGAGTCGATGGTGAATGTGTTTGATAGTACTCTGGAGGTAATAGTGATGCTAGAATGATGCATGACTAGTAGAATTTCTAGGGGAGATGGGCTATTGAACATAGTATCTGTATGGATTTGGTTGCTTATAAAGGTATTGTTTCCTTGGCGGTGGCATTCCCCATGATTGTGGCTAGTACCACTATTGGTACTATTCATAAGGTTGTGAAGGAGTTACACTTGGGTAGTAAGCTTGTTTTTTCTAGTGGAACTACCTTGAACTACCTTGAGGATAAGGTAATCATCTTGGAGCTTGCCTACATGCAAGGTAATGATTCAATGCATACACTCTAAACTCTTGTAAGTGTGACACCATAGGGTAACATCCCTTTGGATGTTCATATTATCATATGTCACATTTAGTTTCATCATCAAAGTCAAACTCCACAACTTCCTTTACTACAATAGCTTTGTCCTTACCTCTTTGGTAGGCATGTTTAGCTTCTTTTCACCTCCTATGATTATGATCACTATTTTGCTCTTTGGATTCTTTAGTAATATTTAGAGTAGTTTGAAATTTCTCATCCAAAGAGTCCCATAACTTGTCAACCTTGGCTAAAATATTATAAACAAATTTTTGGATGGACAAGGTCTTTCTGTTCACCACTTCATCAGGTGGTGACTCCTCCTCATCACAAAATTAGACTTCTCATTTTCTAATGGAAGGGTCCCTATTATACTCTTTAGGAATTTCCCTTTTTCATAGCACCTTCTTCATTTACTAGTTACTCGATTAACCTTTGTTTCTGATGAGCTCTCATTTTAAACAACCTTCCTTGGGCATACACCCCAAGGGTTCTTCTTGTTTTTGCTCTAAGCCCATCTATGATGTGGCAAAGTTGTTCCCTCTAAGAATAACCATGGCTAGGGCATTGGTGTAAGAGTGAATAGCAGCAATCCATGGTGATATCCAAGGGTTCATGTACTCCTTGTTTCCAACCTTATATTTTTATTCTCAGATTAGACAATCTAGAGTATGTCTGGTATTTGTCATTGAATAGTTCTAACATGGTACTCCATCTATAGATAGATTTTGGCTCTAAGGACTAGTACCAACTTTTAGCTTCCTTAATGAGTGTCTTGGGAAAAGCTTGAGTTTCTACCACTCATTTTCTATGTTCTATAAGGCACAAGCATCTTGAAAAGCTTAAAGATGTGTCTGTGGATAAAAATTATATCCCCTTTAAATCTTAGGATATTGTTCATATCTAAGCACTTGATTCGACTATCCTTCATATGCCTAGTTGGGATTTTAATTGCCTCCACAATATTGAGCATACTTTGAGTTGCCAATAAATGTTCAACATCATCACTACATTGATGATGTTGATGATGGTTTCATCCACCCCTTTGGTTTTGATGGCCTTCATGGTTATTGTTATTTCATCGATCACCTTCATCATAGTTGTTTCAATAGTAGCTTCCATGAGAACTGTCAGATGAAGAGGAATGTTCAAAATTAGATGAAGATGATGAAGAGGAAGGTGCACTACCACCACCACTGTGGTGTCTACCATCACTCTTATGCTTATTATGATCACCATCCTTAGATCCCTTGTTGTTTTGATGTTTACCCGAGTCCCTACCTTGGCTATCACTCTTTCCTAAACTCAGTTTATGAATAATCAATCGTAGGGTTAGGTTCACATCCTCTTGAGAATCTTCATGTTGAGAACCTTTCAAGGGAGGATCTTCATTATCCTCTTGATCCAATAGGAATACAGGGTTAATGTAATGTTTCCCCTTTGTAGCTTCATGGAGTCTCTCCTGATGTTGATCTCATTTACATTATGTTTTAGTAGAATAGTAGTTCTGAGTGTCGTATCCATTCACAACGTACTCTTCATGAAGATCTGCTATGCCCAACTTCTTAATAGTTTTGAATAACATCTTAGGCATAGATTGATCAAGGGGTAAGATGATGTTTCCCTCCATATCACACCATTGCATCTATTTATCCTAATGTAAGATGAAGGTGAAATTTGGCACACACTCATCTAGATGAGTGTATACCACCTTGCATTTTTGTGGGATTGGTGGTTTGGTATCTTCATGCTTACAAGAAGAAGAAGACATTTTGCAAAAAAAAAAATGAAATTATCAGTGTGCTTTTATAATTCTATGTATAGTGGGAATGATATTAACCTTGAGGCTCATACAACGATATTAATGATATTCACTTAAACTTAAATAGCACACATTCCACAAACAAAGTCCCCAGCAATGGTGCCAATGATGAGCAATGAGGTACCCTTGCACCCAACCATAAGAATCACAAANGATTAACTAATATAAATTAACTAATTAACTAATCATTTAACTAATCCTAACATAAGTATCCATTCCCACTTTCCATACACAACCTAAACCCATGTATCCATTGCTGGGCAACCAAGCACTACGCTACTAGGCATACCAAGCAATAACGCTGCTAGGATTACCAAGCGAATATGTGTTACGCTTGAAGCGGTTGTACTTATGTGTGTAATCTCTATCTCAATTAATTGTCTCATTAACATAATAACTGGGAAATATTTAATAACTAATTGAAAAAATTTAATAAATAATTGAAAACATTAAATGCATAAATAAAATAGCTAATTTATCCAAAGTGCTACAAGGTTTATCAAAAATCTCATCTTTATTGTTGCACACACTATCATGCTCAAATACAAAAATGCTCAAATAAAGATTCGTACACTCAATGACTCCTACTATGGGCACTTAGAGAAAAAATTCAAATTTCAAATGGAAAAATGCAAGAGCTTTGCTGTAACTACAATGTACTATGCCATAAATATGGATGCAAGCACATATTTATAGCCACAAATCAAAATAATTGACACTACGTTAATGGGGCCTCATCAACACATGGTAAGATGCATTAACTAGGTCTCGTTGACGAGGCCTAGTCAATGAGTCCATGTCAACAAGGCCTCATCAACATAGCCAACTTAACGTAACTCATTAGAATTGATCTCACCATGCTACGATTGTGGTGATGTAAGCAATGTAGAAATAATGAGCTTCAACTAGAATTTTTATAGAGATCCAAAATAAAGGATCTCCAAACATTATAATGATGAAACCTAAGCATCCATATAAATTAGATCTAGGCCTCAAATTAGTTAGAACAATTAGTAATACTTTAAAATAGTATATTCAAATCAACTCTAGTAAACCCTAATAGACAAAACTTGTGAAATTTTCTAACCCTGACAATTGAAAACTAAGATAATGGACTAAGACCATGCAAAAAAACTAAGAACTTGAGAGTTTAATTGAAAAATAAGAATAAGGATGAGAAATAAGATCAATTTGTGAAAATGTAAGCAGTTATGGACATGAGAGAAAATTAAGATCAAATGAAAGTAACTTGTGATTAAAAAATTAAGAGCATTGAACAAGGAAGATTAGAATACTCTTAATAGACTTTAGCAGAGCAAAAATCTAAATGAACATAGAAAATTGTAGAAAATAGATACATCTCTCTTTCTTATGATCTTCAATAGTAAATGGAGCATGATTTATATAAGTGTAAGGAGGTTTTCATGCATGGCCACTATCTCTCTTATCATTAAGGCTCATCAATTAGCACACCACTCCACTTCTAAAGCATCTGTCCACAACTTTGGCATCTCATATATAACTAATTACTTTATTAACCAACTATGAGCATGTTTGACACCTCTAAACCAAGTAATAACTTTAACTATGAGACCTCACAAGCTAGTAATAACTCCACTACTATGTGATGAGCAGTGAGGTATCCTTACACCCAACCATATGAATCACTAAGGCATTTCAATGTGATTAGGTCAAATTCCATGGACCTATAATTCTCTAGTGCACTAGTTCCTCTAAGAAGTGAAATGGGTGTTGAGAACATTTGTTGTCTTCCCAACTATACTTATGAGGCTCAAGGGTATTATTTAAGTGTAACTGAGGTACATGATTTTTTTCATTTTATGTTTTATAAGTTTAGTCACCTACAACAAGAATGAAAGGTAGAGTAACTTAAGATCTAATTCATTCACTACCTAGCTAACCTAACACAAGTATCTATCCCACTTTCCTGGACACATCATGAACACATATAGCACTGCTGGGCTACCAAACGTTAAACATTGCTAGGTTACCAAACACTATATGTATGCTCAAAGTGGTCATGCTTGTGTTCAATAAGAACTAAAAATTAATTTCTTAATTTAAATGCATTAAAGTAAAGTGCATGAAATTAAAGTGCATTAAAGGCAACATTAATCTATTCTCAATGCTACAAGGATTATCAAAAGGGTTTGTTTTATTCTTGTGACACTATTGCGCTCAAGTACATCAATGCTTGAACAAAGATCCATATACACTTAGACTCCTATTGCAGGCACTCAAAAAATATTCTAACTCTAGAGAAAACAAATTACAAGACCTTCGCTAACTATGCCAAAAAATAATATGAAAATCATGAACCCAAGCACTATATTTATAGATCAGCATGTACCCTGTGATATTGAATATCCAACATCATGTCCTAGGCTCTGACATTGGCTATCCAATGTCACGACTCTAATATCAGATCATGTTAAAACATGACTTATCATAAACCCATGATTGAATGAAAACTTGTCCTCAAGTGAAGAAGAGGAGGAACAAGTTCCTTACAAAATATTGGGAAGGTATGTGATTATTGATTAACATACAAACTAACTTAGAAGAAACAAACAAACTCTGAGTGCCCAAGTATACAAAGTTACAATCTTTTACAAAATTAGGTGTTCATGATAAGAGAAGTGAGCACCCTAGGTAGAATTGACATCCATCGCTCTTGGTGGCTAAAGAGTACGAGAGAAGAGCCAATTATCATGAGCAATCCTTGTCATGTTGTACTACTACATCATCCTTGGTGAAGATAGTCCTACTTCTAATCCATGCTTCCCATTGCAATCACAATAGAATCCTGAATTAGTATGCAATGTAGAACACATAGCTATTAAATGTCTTTTCTTGTTAATGGTTACACTCAACTAGGTTATGATTGTGGTAGATTGCTTCCTTATTAGTGGGAAGGTTGAAAAATAGGGTAAAATAGATAAGCAATACATTATATTTGAAAAAGTTCTACATAAGAAAATATTTGAAGAAGGTGCAAGAATTCACAAGAATAACAAGGAATGTTCACTGAAAAATGTTGTGAAGATGTACACAATTGGACATTATTGATGAGGTAAACAAAAGGATTTGATTATAAGAGTTCTAAGGGTAAAGAAATTAACTAACCCCATAAAAAGATATGCAAGTGGGTCCTTCCCAAAGCAGGCATAGGCCTTTTATGCCCTCACATAACTTCAAACCAAAGAGTTTGTCAGCTTTGTGGATGATTAATGGTTACAGAAGCTTAGGTACAAAAACCCGGAAGAAACTACCTAAGAATTTCAACACATCAAACTAGGACAACAAACAAGAACATGAAATTGGCAATGAGGTGAGACATGGAAAGAATAGATGGATGAGAGAGAGTGGAATGGAGTTTCTAATTAAGGTCACATTAAGTCCCTTGTGAATTTTATAGTTAAATGACTTGATAAGATCCATCATTAGTCCAAACCAAAACCAACCTTGTTCAATGACTTCACATTGCCATTCTAAGACTAGTCCATCTCCTTGAGATACAAGAATGCATCCACAGAACAACCAGCATTCCTTATTAAAGAAGAAAAGAGAAGTAGTAAGTGAGGAAGGGCCTTAGTTAGAGGGGACTTTCAGGCATGGGTAACATGTCTTTCTAGTCCCACAACTAGTGCTTGTGGCCTGTTTATTTCATCTAAGGGGTGTGTTTTGAATTTCCATAATTTTTTATTTTTTGAAATGGGAACCACACCATGCAAAGACATATGTACTTATTTTTTCTAAGGGGTATGCTTTGAATTTCCATCAGTTTTTTTTCAATGAGAACCACACCATCAAAAGATGTATTCAACTTCCTTTTATGGGTTGACATGGAATGATAAGAAATCCATGAAAACGCACATGCACACAAGCAAATAGAAAGGCACAAAGAATACCAAATCCCCTTGAAGTCACACCTTGTTCAAACCTTTGAATCCTTTCTAATTTCAAAAACTACCAAATTCACATATTTGTTAACATTTCATTAACGAAAAAGGACCTGCACCTTTCCAGAATAAGGAAAACCATAGAGTTTGTGGATGGGTGGATGTTATGGACTCACAACTTGTTGCATGAAAAAGAAACCATGTCCTAATCTTCCATATTGAAATTCAAAGCCAAAATCCAAAAACCAATAATCAAACAACAAAATAGTACATACCACCATTAAGCAACGCATTACCACTATACCTGGTACTTATTAACAAAAATTTAGAAAATCACATCAAAATAAAATAAAAAAAATATAAAAGAAAGTGTAAAATATTTAAGAAATAGCAAATGTACTGACAATGATGTAAAATAAAAATTATAAAACATTAATAAAATGAAAAGAAGATATAAAATAAAGAATGTATAAAATGAAAATGTGTAAAACCAAAAGATGAAAGACTGAGGAGCGTCTTATATGGTTAGCATGGATGGTCGTCTTTCCCACAAGTAAGTTGAAAGGAGGAGATTCAAAATATGGAGCATGGTTGTCCATTCTATGACACATTTGTAGTATTAGCTAGCTTATGCTCATGGAAAGGTTTGATTTGTTGGATGTTAACTAGTTGTTTCTTGTCTGGGCTCTTAGGTTTGTAGATCATCATGCCCCTAGAAGGAAAATTTTTGTAAATGATGTAAGGTCCTTCCCACAATGGTTGAAACTTAGTTTGTTAAGGTACATATGTGAGGTTTTAGTAGAGAACCTTATCTCCTAGTTGAAATTTGACTTTTCTAATTTTCAGGTCATGGTGCTTTTTGTTGTAGGCCTTGTGCAACTCATTAGATGATACAGCCACCAATTAGTTTTTGTCTAGCAAGTTAAGATTCAGTAGTCTTTATTTTTGTGCTAGACTCAAGTCAAGGTCGAGGTCATAGGCTGTTGAAAGTGTACGAGGATTAGATTGAATAGGAAGTGTTGGTAATTTTCTGTACACAAGCTCATAGGGAGAATAGCCTATAGGAAGTTTCCATGTTGAGTGATAGGCCCAAAGGGCATCTTTGAGTTTTGTGCTCCAGTATTTCCTATATTTGCTAATAGTTCTTGTTAGAATCCTTGTGATTTTCCTATTGGTAACCTCAACTTGACCATTGGCTTAGGGGTGGTAGGGTGTTGTGAGATTATGCTCAACCCCCCAAGCATTGCATGAGCTTCCAAAAAGTAGTGCTTGTAAAGTGAGTTCCATTATCAATAATTAATGCACATGGCACACCAAACCTATTTGCAACATTTTATTGTAGAAACCAAGTAGTAGTGGAAGATGTATAGTCGATGAAAATTGCTACTTCTACCCATTTCATATAATAGTCAATAGAAACTATGATGTACGCCTATCCATTTCACATGGACGTGATGGAACCCATGAAATCAATGCCCTAGATGTCAAAGGGTTCCAGCAGTTGAATCCATTATTGAGGTTCCTCCATTCTAGTAGTCATTCCACCATATCATTGGCATCATTCACAAGAGAGAATGTAATGGTGAGCATCCCTAAAGATTATTGGCCAATAGTACCCTTCCATCAGGATTTTAATGGTCGTGCATCTCCCAGCATAGTGTCCTCCACAAGGACCTTCATGTGTCTTGGAGAATGCATAGTTGTTTAGCATCAGGGACATACTAACAAACCAGGCCATCGATGCACACCTTATAGAGGTGTCCATTAATCTCAATAAAGTGTTTTACCTGGTGAAGAAACTATTTTTTCTTTTGATGGTCCAACCCTTGTGGCATCTCTTAGGTGAGAAGATAGGTGAGAATCATACCATTTAGGCTCATTGGACAATTGTTTAGTTAAAGATCCAACAAAGAGGAGTTCATCAGAAAACATATCAAATAGTGTGTTTTCTTACTCTTTGTTGTCCCAACACAACCAAGAAAAGTGATCAGTGATCACATTCTTAGTGCCCTTTCGATCTACCATCATAAGATCAAATTCATGCAAGATCACCAGCCATTGTATGACACAAGGGCTTACCATTGGCTTGCTCATTAGGAAGTAGATGGCACTATGGTCCATGTGCACAAACACCTTGTATCCACTCACATAATGCCTAAACTTCTCTAGAGTAAACACCACTACCATCAATTCTTTTTTTGTAGTGGTGTAGTTTAGTTGTGCACTCACAATGCTTTAGCTAGCATAGTGGATGTAGTATGGACATTTCTTGTCATCCATCTATGTAAGCATGACTCCCAAGGCATAATTTGATGCATCCATCATAACAAGAAATGATCTGGACTAATTAGGTGCTTGTACAATTGGAGTTTCTACAAGTTTCTCTTTCAACTATTAGAATACTTTTTCAAATTCTACAGTCTAGACAAATGAAGCATCTTTGTCTGTCAACTCTACTAATAGCCTTGTGATCTTAGAGAGATTTTCTATGAATTGCTTGTAGTAGCCAATACTTCCAAGGAATGATCAAACATCTTTGATAGTTTCTGCTTCGTAGGTTATTCCTTGGATGACCCTTATTTTCTTAGGATCTATCTCAATTCCTACTTGTGATATTCTATGCCCTAATATAATGCCTTCCTAGACCATTAGGTGACATTTTTTCCAATTGAGCTACAAGTTGGTTTCAACACATCATTTTATCACTTGCTCAAGGTGGTCCAAGGCTTGCTAAAATGTAGCTCCATAAGTGGAGAAGTCATCCATGAAGACTTCCATACCACTTTTAATTTGCTATTGAAAAATGCTCAAAACTAGGCATTGGAATGTAGTAAGAGCATTGCATAGATCAAATGGCATCTTACAATATGAAAAAGTCCCCCAAGGACTTGTGAATGTTGTTTTCTCTTAGTCCTCTGGTGCAATTTGAATTTGGTTATAACCGCTATAACCATCTAAAAAACTATAGTAACAATGTCCAAATATTGTGTCTAACACTTGATCAAAAAATGGTAATAGAAAATAATCCTTAAATGTTGCCATATTCAGCAACTAAAAATCAATGTAGACTTACCACTTACCTTCTTTCTTTGGCACAATCATGAGTAGGCTAACCTGCTCACTATTTGTAATGGGATAAATGAATCTTACCTTGAGGAGTTCGATTTCCTCTTTTATGATTTGCTTTATTTTGGCATTCAATTGTCTTTATGGTTGTCTATTTGGCTTCATGGTCAGATTAGTGTAGATACAATGCTAGTATATCCTAGGATCAATCTATGTGAGTTCAAGATATGACCAAGAAAAAGTTGCTGACCATTTTTCAACCACATTCAACAACATCTTTTTCTATTTTGGACCAATATTTTCATTAATTATGATTAGCTTTTAATTTTTTAAAAACACATATTCCATTCCAATAGGTAGCATTTTTAGTTCAAGGGGCTCTTTCTTGAAATTTTCAAGAATCTCCAACTCTCCCTAATAAGGATCAGCATTTGCATCATTAGAGAATTGGTGATGAACTTGCTCTAGTTCATCCATGCCTATGACATATGTGCACGTTAGGCTCTTAGTTAGTTCCATGCAAAGTGTGCTGCTCTCATAATCAGTGGTCAGCCATTAGGTGCCCTCTTGTTTTGTAGTTGTTGCATATAGACACCTTTGAATTTCTACTTCTAGTGCATACTTCTTGCATGTAGAAATATATGCTTGTTCCATAGCCCAAAATTTTTGCACACAAATGCACCCTGTATCAGTATACACAATGCATGGAACTTGCTTCTTTTCAAACTTTTTGAATGTATTTTCTTTGGATATTTCTAAGGAAAGATCTCTAATATCCATTCTTGCATCAATAGTGCTAAGCCATGCCCTTCCCATGATGATTGGAAAATCCCCTTTGCAGTTTTTCATCTTGATCACTAGGAAATCAATAGGATAAGACCTCCCACAAATAGTGATCATAATTTCTTCCACCAGTTCCAATGGAACAGTGATGGACTTGTATGCTAATTCTAATATGATATTGCTCTTCTTGAGAGGAGGAAAGTTCCATGTAGTGTACATCTTATAAAAAATTAAATTAACACTAGAACCTGAGTCAAGAAGAGCTTTGCAAGGTTCATTCTCAATAATCTGGAAATAAATGAGAGGACTCTTAGGATCAGATAATTTCCTAGGAAGGTTTCTAGGATGGATCTAATTAGATATAGTATGAGTAAGCATCATAGTATGGATCCTAGATAGTGTTTGTTTTGAACATGACAGAAAGAAATTTGATATAAAGGAAGATGGAGGGACAAGGTTGTCAACCACAGGTGTATTTGAGGGCTTAGGTGGACTACAGGGTTGAAAGAAAGGTATTTTCTTTGATCGAGTATTCAACCCACTCAATTGATGAAGTAGTTGTAAATTAATGGCCCTAGTAGCATTGCGTTGTTGCGATTGAGCTGGTAGCTCATCTTGCATAGGTGAAGTAGGTGGTAGCTGTGCAGCTGGAGGAGGAACATGTGCAGGGATAGGAGGGGGATAAGGATAAAAGGTGGCATCCATTCTTTCATGTGGAGAATGAGTTAGATAATAATCAAAAGGGTGGTAGTGATATTGAAAAGTAGAAACATGACTAGAGGAGTCACATGGAGACAAGGGTTGCTGAACATAGTACCCATATGGATTAGGTTGTCTGTAAGGGTATTGTTACCTTGGCAGTGCCAAAGCCCATGATTGTGCTTGTTGCTACTATTGATACTGCTCATATGGTTATGGTGGAGTTTCACTTGGATAATATTTCTATTGTTAGTGGAACTACCTAAAATTACCTTGAGGATAAGGTAATCTTCTAGATGCTTGCCTTTGTGTTAATCATGGATTCAAAGCGTACACCCCAGACTCTTGTAAATGTGACATTATGGGGTAACATCCCTTAGGATGTTTATACTGGTAAATGTCACATCCACTATCATCATCTGATTCACTTTCTGTAACTTCTTCTATTGCAGTAATCTTTTCCTTACCTTTTTGATAGGCATGTTCAACTTCCTTGTGCCTCCTGCACTCATGATCACTACCTTATTCTTTGGAATCTTCAACAATTTTTAGGATAGCTTGAAATCTACTATCCATGGAGCCCCATCACTAATCAACCTTGGTCGTAATTTCAAATTGAAATTTTTCAAGTGGCAAGGTTTTCCTATTCATCACCTCATCAGGTGCAAATTCTTCCTCACTATCATAGAATCGAACCTCCCTCTTGTGAATGGAAGGATCACAGTTATATTCTTTTGCACTTTCTCTTTTTCTTAATGCATCCTCCTATTTAGCTACCTGTTTGATTAGTCTCTATATTTGATGGACACTTAATTCTAACAATCACCCTTGGGCATAGACATCAATGGTTCTCTTTGTTTCTGATTGAAGCCCATCTACAATGTGGCAAAGTTGATCCAATTGAGAATAACCATGGCCAAAACATTTTTGCATTAAGAAATAGTATTGTCCAATGGTAGCATCCAAGGGTTCATGTGTTCCTTGTTTCCATCTTTGGATTTTCCTTCTTAAGTTGAACACTCTGGAGTATGTTTGATATTTATCATTAAAAAATTCAAGCATGGTACTCCTTCATCTGATAGATTCCAACTCTAAAGACTAGTACCAGTTCTCTACTTCTTTGATGAGTGTATTTGGGAATAACTTAAGTTTTTGCCACTCATTTTCTATGTTCTACAAGACACATGCATCTTGAAAAGATTACAGATGGTTCTGTGAATTAGAGTTATATCCCCCTTCAAACTAAGGAATATTGTTCATGTCTAACCCTTTGATCCGATTATCCTTCACATGCCTTGTTGGAATTCATACTGCCTCTATGATATTCAACATACTTCACATAGCAAGAAAAGGCTCATTAACACCATGATTATGGTTCCTACGATACCCTCTACTACCCCTTCATTCATGATGATGTGCCTCTCTTGAATGTCTATGCCCTTGATCTTGCCTTGCCCAATGGTCCCTTTGATCATTTCGATCCTATCAGTCATTTTGGTCACCTCCATCATGGTCTCGCCTCCTATGATCATGGTTAGAGATAGAAGAAAAAGAAAAAAATGATGACAAAGGTGAAGAGGAAGGAGGACTAGCATTATCATGGTGCTTGCTACCCCCTCTGTGATGTCCAAAAATGTCAATGGTTGGACCACCGAGAGGTTCACAGGAGTATAGCCTAACCCCAAATCCGTGTGAGGTTCATGCTAGGAAATGGAAATGTGGTGCCCTGAATGGTCCTATCGATCAAAGAAGGAATTACATGGTGTTAAAATGACCATGTATGAAAAGAGTTTATACTACGTTATGCACGAGCATTGAGTTTGGCTAAGCTAGAGCATAGCAGGTTGTCCCAGCTTGAGAACAGTGACGTGAACATGCAAATATGTATGAAAAAAGTGAGAGAATACAAGTTTTACGCTAAATTCCAAAGAGAAATGCTTAAGAAATGCAACAAAATTTGAGAACAGTAATGCATCACCCCAAAAGAGGGAGTGTAGCTAATTCACAAAGGGTTTCAAAAGGTACATGGTGTACAATAGGCACAATGGGAACGTAGTCATAGTCTCGATGGTATCAAGCCATGAAGTCTGGTGCTCATTGTAATGAACTGTGCCTGCTAGGTTGGTAGCCACGGTGTACCATGCAACCTTCTACAAGTTTACAATGGGGCTATAGTGTACCATGTAGTGTAGTTGTGCCTTTCTATTGGTGTGGTGTGTTCTAGGTCTCGTTCACCCACAAAGCTAAGTGCTAAGATGCCAAAGTGCCAAATGCCAAATGGAAGTGCCAACTACCTTACTAGTAAAAAAAATGGAAGCCCCTCTCTTTGNCCCCCCCCCATTGAAACACTAGGGTGCAAGGGTACTTATAGGGCTAGGGTTATCCCAAAATGTGGATCAAATGCCACTTGGCAGTGCAATGGGTGGGATCACAGGATGCTGGATGCTGGGCTCGTCTAGTGTTACGTGTGGGACACAGGACACTGGCTACTACACTGGAAAAGATGCTACATTGTGCTATGCTATATAGCTTGACATGGTGCTACGCTACATAGTTTAACATGGTGCTACACTATGCTACACTACACAACATGACATGGTGCTATGCTGCACTATGCTACACAAAATGATTGGGTGCTAAGCTACGCTATGCTGCATAGCTTGACATGGTGCTACACTACATAGCATGACCGGGTGCTACGCTATGCTATGCTACATAGTGTAACATGATGCTACGCTGCACTATGTTGCACTGCTTGACATGGTGCTACGCTATGCTATGCTACATAGCGTGACATGGTGCTACATTGCATTGTGCTGCATAGCGTAACTGAGTGCTACACTACATAGCTTGACATGTGAATCTACAGAAAGTGCCATCATTCTAACACTTAGAAAAATTTTGCAAATCTGGTAGTTGGAGCTGACTACACTCAACACTTAGAAAAAAATGGGCAAAGTGCCACCATTTTAACACTTAGCCAAATTTGCAGTCGAGATTCTAAGACTTGAAATTTTGTGGTGTTTCAATGGCCCCTCTTTGTTGATGTTTGGAGGAGTGGCCCAAGAGACGTTGACAAAGAATTACAAAACACCACAGTAAACATGCCACCAACATCACTCATCAGTATAAGATCGAATGTCGTTTTACCATGCTCAAGAGTGCTATGGAAATAAAGTTATGTTGAGGGATAAGAAATATAGGAAATGCTAGGGAGATGAAATTTAAATGGTGTAAATGAAATGTAAATAGTGGATCATGATGTAAGATGCAAATTCAGCATAGTTGACAATGACCATGGCATGAAGTGGTTCACCCCTAAAATGTTGACCTCTCGTTAGAGTGCTTATGAGAGTGTCAAAGTCAATCTAAGATTGGGCTCATTTCAAAGCTGCAGTGTTGTCAATTTTCTTGGGGATGTGCTTTTCCCCATTCTCTTTCTCTCTCTCTCTCTCTCTCTCTCTCTCTCTCTCTGTTGTGAGGTGAACCTTCTTTGGGTGCGGCTTACTACTGAATGTTAGCTACAAATTGACCATTGAGAAGATGGGCTTTGATTTAATGCATCCACATTGCATCTATAGGATAGGTGTTTCCTCCTTGAGATGAGTTGTGTTACATCTGTTTAGGGCTTTGACAAGCCTAGAAAGGCTTCCCATGGGATGAGTTGTGTTACATTCGTCATGAGTTTAGTGGTTGATGTGAAGAGAATGCCATGTGCATCACAATGTGTGTGCTAAAGTGATCTGAAATCATGAGTATGTGGGGTATGAGAGGATATTGGGATGAAGGAGTGGATATGCATAGGCTATAACAGGGATGAGGGGGATGTGCACTCTTGAGTGGCTTAACTAGTCCAATCATGCACATTAGAGCAATGTGGTAATTTGCTGCTGCAATGAGATGCATCTCTGCATGACTACCTCTAAGGCTTTATCCTATAAACACAACTCTAAGAAGACAAGAAAACCACACAACATGAAATGCAAGTGTAAATGACTAATGTGAAGATGTTGCATGTCCTAGATGCAAAGATGTTGTAAATGTGTGAAATGCTATGTCAGTCACAAGTGCTTAGGAAGCCAGTGAAAATGCCAAGGCGATGATGTTGCAAGTCCTCTGAAGGCTGCACTAATGGCAAGTGCTCCAAAAGATTAACAACATGCCAGTTTAAAGTCCTAGTAGACTTTGAACATAGTTTAAGGTCCTGGCAGATCGTGATGTGCTATTTTATAGTCCTAGCAGACTGCTAGATGCTAGTTTAATATCGTAGTAGACAATGGATGTTGTGCCAGTTTATTGTCATGACCCAAGGATGAGTTTTTATGCTAGTTTAACGCCATGACCCAAGGACAAGCTATATGATTTTCTAGTCATAGAAAACCATCTATGCCATTTTATAGTTATAGCATACTATTTATGTCTTTTTATAGTCATAGCAGACTATCTATGCCAATTTATAGTCATAGCAGACTATCTATGCTAGTTTATAGTCATAGCATACTAGTGTTTACCTTGCTTGTGTAAGGTGTGATGCTGCATGCGTAGTCATGTTGTGTGCCTACAAGATCCTACAAAAATCAACTAGAAAAACATCAAGTGGCAACTATTGTAAATAGAGTTGAAATGGACAAATGAAAGATAAGCAATGCAAAAATTGATAGTTTTAGGCCATCTCAGGTTGTAAGCTAATTTAAGGCCTTTTCAGGCCATGTGTTTTTGTTGTTTTCTTTTTTATTTATTTATTTTTTAATGTATTTTTGATGTTTTTGAAATGCAACATGTAAGCTAAGTTGATGAATGCATAAATAAAGTAGAAATGCGTAAACAAAGAAAAATGCGTGATCTAAGTGAGCAAGAAAAATGTAAACGCGTAGACTAGTGCGATGTAAATGAAAGTCAAAAATGCATGACAAGTGAAGGCAAAGGGTAGCCAGGCACCTAGCAAAGTTTTGGCCAAGGGAAAGTCTTGGTCATGTAGTTTCTTTCTAATTAGGTGTAGATTAGGGAGCGTGCAAGGCTTAGGATCCTCTAGGAGAATATTGGCTTCAACCACTCATTCAGGTGTGTTAGCCTTAAGTGTTGTGTTGGTTGCCATAGGTGTATCACCAAGAAACTCTTCTTCTAAAACTTGCACCATGTCTATGTTGTGGATAGTTAAAGAGGAAGCATTATCACCATGGATGATAACTTGACCACCTTCATATGGAAGGTGGATTTCTTGGTGGATCGGAGAGGAGATGGCCCTTAGTTGGGCTAGCCAAGGCCTACCTAGAATCATGTTGAAACCTAGCATCTCCTCTAAGATAGTGAAATCTACATTGGTGGGGAATTGCTCTCCTAACATGAAGGCTAGCTTGATTGTACCCTTGATAGTGACGCGTGATCCATTAAACGATTTTAGACACGTGATTTTGGTTGGCCTGATTTTGTCTACCAGGCCTAGCTTATTGATGATGGAGTATAGGACTACATTTGTTGTTGTACCATCATCGACATGGACTCTGCAGATGGTGCACTACCCAAAACGAATGCTAATGGATAGTGGAGTTGTAGTGACCTCCCCTCATTTGGGATTAACTTTAACTACATCGTCATGAAAGGCTAGAGATGTTGAACCCAATTCTTGTGGTGTAGGGGGCAACATCGTTGCATGGATGGATGTCTCATCTACAGGGATGTCCTCCGTAATAGGAATGAAGGCTAAGATTCAGCCCAAGGCTTAGCAATGAGTAGATGAGGTCATGACTAGGTCATACAAGCTCAACATTATATTCTTTTGCTTAAGCTTTTGTTTCACCTAGGTTAGTGTAGCTATGAAGTCCTTTTCATTGGTTATTGTGTTGGCCTTGATTTCCTCCATCTGGCTTGAGAGATAAATCTCTCGTAGAGGGGACTTGGGCTTGGTTTGCTTGGTCTTCTTGGGGGTAAAGACCTCAATGTTTGGTTGTTGCTTGTTGATTATAGCCTTCCCTTTAGCCATGGGGGTCGCGAGGCACTCACTCGTCCTCTTGCATTACCATTTAGTAGGCCTACCTAGGTTACTAGTGGGGTCAACCCTTGAAGGAGAAGGGATCAAGAGGTTGCCCATTATTGGGCTTCGAGTAGGTGAGGGGCCATCATGTTGTGGCACCCTTATGATAAAGGGTTGCTTAGTGGTTATTGTTGCTATGTCATGCCAGTTTAACGTCTTAGTGGATGGTTGATTTGGTACCTTGACCACAAAGGGTGTTGTGGATGCTGAAGGTGGCACTTTGATAACAAAGGGAAGCCTCTTGTTTGTGGAGGCCAAGGGGATCCTTACCTTGTTGGGAGGCACATGGATCACAAAAGGCTATTGCACAAGTTTAGACTTGCCACATATGCTAATGGAATTTATGACATAGGAAGCATCATTTATGCTAGATTGATTCACCATGTCAAGTACGAGTTGGCCCCATTCTATCATTCTTTGCATGTCATCCTACAAAACATGATAGTTGTCCATACTATGATCGGACAATTTTTGGTAATGACAATATTGGTCCAACTTGAAATGTCATGGAACTAGGGGCTCGTTTGGTACTACTGAAGTAGGGTTCCTTAGTAGTTCACCATACCTATCATGTTTTTGGTGAGCAATCTCTGATACATGTTTGTATTGGATTTTCTTGACTTTTAGGAGTTACTCCAAGAGTTCAAAGGGTTCCATTAGTAGTGGTGTATACTTTGAGTGGTCCTTACACCAAAAGTTGGGCCTTGGGGTGGCCCCTACTGATGTAGGCGAGTTAGCACTAGAATTGGTGCTTTTGTCAACTAGGGCGTTAGGCTGCTTAGCTATTGGGCCCCAGTTGGTTACTTTTGTGCTTGTGGCCATTTTTGTCACTGTTTTGTTCTTCTTGTGAGCATGTTTGTTTTTTTAGCCCATGTAGGCTAGGTCATTACTAGCTTGTGCTGCTTCCTCTATGCCTTTTGTTTGGGAAAAGGCTTGGCTAAGAGACTTCAGGGCTAGATAATATATTTTGGACTTAATGAAGTCATTCACTGCACCTTTGAAGATGGCCAATAGATGTGTCTGTGCTAGGTGTTCATGCATTTCACTCAATGCAACATTCCAATGTTGAAAGAATTTCAACATGGGTTCTAGAGGCCCGTACTTAACCTGCATGAGTTGGTCAAGGGTTGCTTCAAGCTTCAGGTTGTACTTGAAGCATGTCACAAATTGGATTATGAGATCCTCTAAAGAGGAGACCGAGGCCTTGGATAGCATGTGATACTAGTCTAAGGCCTTGTCCATGAGTGACATGGGGAACACGCACATGATAGCATGTCGCCAAGCTTGAAGGGGTAGGCACTCAGATCGAAATATGGCCAAGTGTGCATTGGGGTCACCTACACCATTGTACTTGGTGAATTGAGGTAGTTGGACCCCCATTGGGAGAGTTAAGGGTGGTACCATAGGACTTATGGGGCCATCTCAGTAGAAGTTCACCACCTTGATGGTGTCAGAGGAGGCAAGCTTGAGTTAGTTGATCTCCTCCATCATGCTTTGGATTAGTTAGAATGCCTAATCTAAGCTTGCGGATGCACTAGCCGATTGCATTGGTTGGGCTTGTGTTGGTTGCATAGCATAGGGTAGAAGTTTTGGTTGTGGAGTTTGCCAATTTAATTTTGTAGCAGAAGATTGTTGCCAATTTAATGTTGTAGCATATGGTTGTTGATAGTTTAATGTCATAGCGGATGGTTGTTGATGTGTTTGTTGAGCGATGGGTGTAGTGATTGAAGTAGGCCACACATAAGTGGGTCAGACAGACACCATAGATGCCAACAAGACATGTAGGACATAGGATGCCTGAGTTGTTTGGGGCTGGGAGGAGGCCCCTGCATGAGCATAGTGTTCGGCAAATGCATTAGTTGCTTACGAGGAAGGTTGAATTGGCATGTTCACCATCTTGGAGAGGATGGATGAACTGAACCAAGGAGGGGTTGTACTAGGGAGTGGTCATTGGAAGACAATGTAGAGGAGGCTCTCACACTCAAAGTGGTCCTCGAACTCATCTTCTTCCTTTTGTGAGGCTTCCTCATAGGTTGTCCTTGCATCAAGCTTGTTTAAACAGATGAGTTGGGACAACAACTAGTGGTAGGACTCTGTGAGTGGGACTATGTCAAACAAGGAGGGGTTGTACTCCCATCCATTCTGATGGACTCGTTGGTAGTCCTATTTTTCCTTCAAATCAAGATAATCCATTAGTAATCCTACCTAGATTTTGGCACAAACAAAATTGTATTGTTCATGGCTTAGTGTGACACGCTTTGGCTGGATCCTAGTATCAAATGCATTAGACACCAATGTGGAAGGTTGATCTAGATTCATATTCACAGATTGGGTTGTGAGAGTTGCTATTTATAGAAAATGGATAACTCTAAAAACTAAAAAAAAATGACTAAGTCTGCTTGTAGCAGAAAAAAGTAAGAAAATGGCTGTGTAAAAATACAAAAAAATACTAAGTATGAACATGTAGAAAAATGCTAAGTATGAAAATTGTGAAAAATGGCCAACTCTGGTGCTACACTCGCTACACTGGAGCTTACTACACTCGCTACGCTAGAGCTTGCTATGCTATAGCTTGTTATGCTCACTACATTACAGCTTACTACGCTCACTACATTAGAGCTTGCTACGCTATAGCTTGTCAAGCTTACTATGCTGGAGCTTGCTATGCTCTAAGAACTTGTTACACTCTCTACAACATCTAGAGTTTTGACTAAGTGCTAATCAAAAATGCACATAGAAATGGTTTAGGCCCTCCTTCTAGCACCAAAAACTATGATGTCTGAAAATGTCAGTGGCTGGAACACCAAGAGGTTCACAGGTGTATAACCTAACCCTGAATTCATGCGAGGTTCATGCTAGGAAATGAAAACAAGGTGCCCTGAATGGTCTTGTCAATCAGACAAGGAATTACATGATGTTAAAATGACCGTGTGTGAGAAGAGTTTATACTATGTTATGCATGAGCATCGGGTCCAGCTAAGCTAGAGTGTAGCAGTGTGTCTCGGCTTGAGAATAGTGACGTGAACATGCAAATATGTATGAAAACATGAGAGAATACAAGTGTTACAATAAATTCTAAAGAGAAATACTTGAGAAATGCAACAAAATTTGAGAATAGTACCCCAAAAGAGAGAGCGTAGCTAATTCACAAAGAGTTTCAAAATGTACACAATGTACAATAGGCACAGTGGGAGCATAGTCATAGTCTCGATGGTGTTAAGCTGTGAAATATTGTGCTCACTATGATGAACTGTCCCTACTGGGTTGATAGCCACGGTGTACCATGCAACCTTCAACAAGGTTGCAATGGGGTTGCAATGTATCGTGTGGTGTAGCTATGCCTTTCTGCCAGTGTGGTGTGTTCTAGGTCTCGTTCATCCATAGAGATAAGTGCCAAGATGTCAAACTGCCAAATGCCAAATGGAACTACCAACTATCTCACTAGTAAAAAAAATGGAAGCCCCCCTCTTTTTCCCCCCATTTGAAACACTAGGATGCAAGGGTACTTATAAGGCTAGGGTTAGCCCAAAATGTGGATTAGGTGCCACATGGCAATGCAATGGATGGGACCATGGGATGCTGGCTACTAGGCTCGTCCAGTGTTATGTGTGGGACACAGAACATTGGCTGCTACGCTGGATAAGGTGCTAGGCTGCACTACGCTACACAACTTGACATGGTGCTACTCTACGCTATGCTACACAGCATGACATGGTGCTATGCTGCACTATGCTGCACAGCTTGACATGGTGCTACATTGTGCTACATTGCACACCATGATCGGGTGCTATGCTGCACTACGCTACACAATGTGACATGGTGCTACATTGCGCTATGTTGCATAGCTTGACATGGTGCTACATTGTGCTATGCTACACAATGTGACTAGGTGCTAAACTGCACTACGCTACATAGCATGGCATGGTGCTACGTTGTGCTACACTACACAGCGTGATAGGGTGCTACACTACGCTACACTACACAGCTTGACATGTGAATCTATAGAAAGTGCCATTATTCTAACACTTAGAAAAATTTTGCAAATCTAGTAGTTGGAGCTGACTACACTCAACACTTGGAAAAAATGGGTAAAATGCCACCATTTTGACACTTAGCCAAATTTGTAATTGAGATGTCGAGACTCGAAATTTTATGGTGTTTCACCCTCTTTGGCAATCGTAGCCATGATCATGATCTTGTTTCTTGTTCACATCTTTGCCTTGGCTTGTCTCATTGGATTCTTCTTTGTTATTGGATCAATTCTTACTAGAACCAAGATTGTGAATTGTGGATAGTAGGTTCTAATTTTAACCTCCTTCACTAAAGTGAAAGAGAGGAATTTCACTGAATGGAAAACCCCCAAAGAAGGATTCACCATCATCTTTTTGGTATAGCAGGAATGGGGAATCACTAAATCCTTTTCCCATTGCAAATTCATGATGTTGCTCTAGTTGTCAATCCTATATACATTGTGCCTTAGTGGGACAATAATCCCTAGCATCAGTGTCTTGCACAACATACTCAACATGAAGTTCTTGGAGACCCCATCATATAAGCATCTGTTGGAGCATTCCACAAATAGATCAATCGAGCGGTGACATGATGTTGTCCTCCATGTCACACCACCATAGTAGTTCATCGTGATGTTGGATGAAGGTGAAATTGGATACATACTCATCAGGATGAGCATATACCACATGATATTGTTGAGGCATTGGTAGATGATCTCCATTAGACTTTGGCAAAGAAGCACTCCTATGAGAAGACATTTTTAATGGGATGACAAAAATATGGTGTGCTTTTAAATTTTTCTTGTAGTAATTGTAAAATATGATATGACTCTAACGTTCCTTCCAATGATATTGAATGATTTCCACTAAATCCTATATAGCACATGAAACAACCAAAAGGTCCCTGGCAATGACAGTAATGATGAGTGGCAAGGTATCCCTACGTCCAACTATATGAATCACTAAGGTGTTTACACGTGATTCAGCCAAATTTGATGGACCTATAATTCTTCAATGCACTAGTTCTTCTAAAAAGTGAAATGGACATTGAGAACATTTGTTGTCTTCCCAACTACACTTGTGAAGTTCAAGGGTATGGTTTAAGTGTAATTAAGATACATGATTTTTCTCATTTTATGTTTTATAAGTTTAGTCACCTACAACAAGAATGAAAGGTAGACTAATTTAAGATCTAATTCATTCATTTCCTAGCTAGCCTAACACAAGTACCTGTCCCACTTTCCTAGACACATCCTAAACACATATAGTGCTACTGGGCTACCAAATGTTAAACATTGTTGGGCTACCAAACACTATATATATGCTCAAAGTGGTCATGCTTGTGTTCATTAACAACCAAAAATTAATTACTTAATTTAAATGCATTAAAGTAAAGTGCATGAAAGTAAAGTACATTAAAGGAAACATTAATCTAGTCTCGGTGCTACAAGGATTATCAAAAGGGTTCATTTTATTCCCATCACACTGCTACGTTCAGGTGCATCAATGCTTGAACAAAGATCTGTACACACTCAAACTCTTACTGCAAACACTCAGAAAATATTTTAACTCTGGAGAAAACAAACTTGAAGAGTTTCACTAACTATGACAAAAACTAATATGAAAATCATGAGCCTGAGCACTATATTTATATTCTAGCATATACCCTACAATATCGGATATCTGACATCACATCCTAGGCTCTAACATCAAGTATCTGATGTCATAGCTCTGATATTGGGTATTTGATATCATAGTGATTCAAAACATGACTTATCACTATGTGCACATGGACATGAATGTGCACATTATTTTATTGATGAGTGGTGAGGTACCCCTACACTCAACCATACGAATACGAGTGTTTCACGCACAATCCAGTCGAACTTCGTAGACGGGCTAGTTGTGGTATCAAGATAGTTATCCTTAGGTTGCAGTTCATTATCTTCCCATCTGGACTAGTGTTAACTTTGTCATGTATGGTTTAGTCCAGAATGAAGTGTATGATGTGTTCCTATGCTAATGCTACCCCTGAAGACAATGGAAGGTAATATTAACTAAGCTAAGAGAGAAAGGGTGAGAGAGAATCTAAGCTAGCCTAAGTGCGATGAGCATCCGTTCCTTAATCATCTGTACACATCCTAGACTTCATGCATGACTACCACTGGGATTACCAAGCATAGATCCTAGGTACGCTACTGGGTTACCAAGTAGTCAAACTTAAATGCTCGTAATCAAGTCGTACTCATTCCACATTTAACAGGAGTTAAGTGTGAGGAGATATTAACTAAGAAAGTAGTAAATAAAATTAATTAAATAATTAAGCTAAGTGAATGCTACAATGATGAAGTAATCTTGATCTTTATTTCCAATCATGTGCGTGTCCAAGTATGTTACACTCGAATAAAGGATGTTGTACAATTACAATCACCACACTACAGGCATACACTGGGAGGAAAAGGGTTGAGAGAAAGAACTACTAAAACTTAACACTCAACTAAGAACCAACAAAAAAACTCCTATCGGAACTATCTACCTCTTATCTATAGATGAGGAGACAGGCTGCGATATCGCGTACATGATATCGCGATTGATGAAAATGGTGACTCATCATACCCCCAAGACTGAATGAAAACTCGTCCTCGAGTTACAGTGAGAACAAGCTCCATTAATTACACAGTGGATAGGTATGGGATTATTGAATGGTGAGAATGATTTTATGCCGCAGTGTGCAATCAAAAAAATTGACACAACACAAAGAATGTTCTACAGCTACAAAATTTTTGGAACTCATGTAGTTCCTGGTGGCAATGGCTCCTCCATAGGTGCTTTCCCCTTGTCTTGTGCTCTAGGTTTTGGGGCTTAATGGCGTTGAAGTATGGCCCGAAGTTTCTCCTCTTCAATTCGGGAATCTTGTGCCATCCATGCTAATGTTCCAATGTTTGATGGAGTCAGCACCTCCCATGGGTAGGGTAGTTGCAGAAACATTTCATTAGCCTTAACATACCAAGCCGCAAATACCCGTCGTTCCTCCTCATGGGCTCTGGCTTTGTCTCTATACTCTTGAAAATCCTGCAAGCCATCAAGCCAAATCTGTTGTGACACTTTTCTATCCTTGGTAGCTTGCCTTTACCACCTCAAGTTTAGAATTTGCAATCTCCAGTTTTTGCAATATCTTCTTGCGTTCTACATATCCTATTTCATATTTGATGTAGGTGGTAGCTACCTGTTGTTCGAGCTCTATCCGCAGGTGCCTTACTATTAACATGGAAAGATTAGCATACTGCAAATTCGTCAATTCCATGTATTTTGTTAGGTCTTGGATCTGCAGGTCCTAGTTCTTAACTTCTACCTGATGGGCCAATGCATATGTGTCCAATATGGCCCGCTAGTCAATGTGTTGAGCATTGATAGCATTGATGTGGGCCTTGACCATATGGATCTCCTTCTCGAGGATCTATTTGTACATTCCCACCTAGTCTCAGAAGTACTCCTTTAGCTTTTCATGTTGTTTGGCCTCATTTTTCCACATGCTGATTTCGATAACTGTCTTTTGGTGGATGGCACGTACCTCCTCCATTGAGATGGTTTGATTCTCCCTGGGTAAACGGCTCATGTCTTAGTTGACCCAGATGAATTGTTCTTGCAATTGATTGAAATGTTCTTTGAGAACATTCTTTTACTTCTCTACAAAGGTCAACCGAAATTTGTTAGCAACAAGCTGCTTGTTTTCCTCTTGTAAGGCCTTGAGTGCCTTGTTATGTGCATGAGTTTGTGCCTGTGCTACAGAGGCATCCCAAACAACCTTCTCTTTTTCCTCAGCCATCCTCTTACTTTCCGTTAGTAGTTTGGTTAGTTGCTTAGTTTTGAAATTGTCTAGCTAGTCTGCAAGAACAAATTGCAAAGGGTCCTGCTATGCTACTTGTAGGGCCACAAGCTATTCTTGCAATTTCTATACCTTTTCTTCAGCATGCTCGGCCCTCACTTCTATTAAGACCAGCTTCCCCTTAGTGGAAATGAGGTCTGATTGAATTGCTATAACATCCTCATGTTCCTCATGTTCCGCAGGAGTCATTGAGGTTCCAACCAAAGTTTGAGCATCCCATGCTTCAATGAAATCTTCTGAAGGCACAATAGGTACATTGACCAATTCTTTAATGTGTTCTGAGACCACTTTTTCAGCTCCCGCTGCATCCTGGTGTTGCATTAGCACCACTGTGGCCCCTTCACTAGTTTCTAATTACACTTGGAAAGATGCAACATTTCCCAAGATTTGTTGTGACCAAATACTTTCCCCTCCTCCTGTATGAATAAACACTTCACCTTGCACGATCCAAAGAAACTGTGGGTTGTATGGCATCATCAATGACGTAGAAGAGATTTGTGTCATCACGACTTTCCCAACTGACCATCTCAGCGATGGCCCTGAGATGGTTCATCGACGATTTGTAATCTTGTGGCGGCAATGGTTGATCCTGGCCCATGCTAGGCCCTGCTTCCTGTTGTTGGCTAGGTCCTGTAATTGGAAGTTGGTTGGGCCTTGTAAGTTGAGTTGCAGTTGGTCCATCAATCTATTCTTTTTCTTATTCTGGTTCCAACGTCTTACCAGTGATTTTCCTTGCAGCTGGTGGCTTTAATAATTCAACATATGAAACATTCTGGGCTTTTCGGAGGACATCATTGGTGTATCCTCTGATACCAACACGTTGGCACAACTTCCTGATAAGACAAGGAAAGGGTAAGATAAGCTTCCCTATCTTCCATTCCTTGAACTGCCTCAGGATCTCCATCAAATATAGATGAGGCAGGTTAGCATTAACCTTTTCATTAGCACTGCACATCCTTTTTCCACATATGTTGAAATCCTTTTTAGGCCCTTCGTGGGGAAGAGATGATAAGTTCCAATTTTGAAATAGATCCTCTCTTCCATCGTCAAATCTTTAAATGTCTTATCTTTGCCATATGCCCTCTCCAACAAAACTCGTCGTGCATCGGGGTCTGAACGGGTAGATAACTGAGCAACTTTCGACCCTATATTTGAAAGGTTCAATACTTTTGAAATGGCTTGCACGGAGAAATCAACTATCACACCACAAATATTAATGATGGTGCCTTCTTCTTTATTGTGCCAAAATTGGTACGTCTCCCCTAGGTACCAAGCACTTCTTGCAGAGAGGATAGGCCATAAGGGAGACCCTTTGAGGTGGTCCCTAACAACCTTAGAAGCTAACTCTGCAAAAGATTCAAAATTTAATTCCACAATCACCACAATGAATGTGGATCTTTTGTGGATAGCCTAAACACAATCTTGGGGCAATGTGAGATGTTGTCCCTATTCAGGCACTGCAGCAGCTCCTCCTTCTACCTATTCAGACTATATGGTAGGAGGGTCCTCCTAATGAATGCTAAATGATTGTTCCTCCTACTTCGTAGGTTGTCTGGCAGGGACTTGTTCTTCACCTCTCCTAGGTCAATTTCTTCCACCTTAAGCAGGACCTTCCTATTGTCCACATTTCGGGGCCATCTGCAATCACACAAGGTCAAGCATCTGTAAGGTTGTTTCCGAAGTTAAGTTATACCTTTACTACTTGCCGTAATTAATTTATTTTATCTCCATGTGATGTTTCCTAAAAGATTATAATAGTGAGTCTGATTACTTAGGTGGTTTCCAATTTTTAATTTCCTGGTGTACCTAAATGAATCAAATTATTTTCGGCACAATTATTCTAAATGTTATAGTTAATTACCCTTAATAATGTCCTTTGGGCGATGATAAACTCCAAAAAAAGTTATGTGCTATTCGGCGTGTGTTCCTCCCCCACGACTAAGCTGAACACTTCAGGTTCAAGTAGGTTCAGAAAAAATAAAAATCGGAGTACCAGCAAGCGAGATATAGGTAGAAAAGCAAGGGTCTCACACTCGCAAGTCATAGAGAAAAATTCAAAAAATTCCCCTGTGTGATTTGTGAAAAATGATGTTAAGTGTTGTGGGGGGGGGTGGGGGGAGGTCACCTATTTATAGCCAGATGGGACGCGATATCTAAGATACATTTTTGTGTTTGTTCTTTTGTATCTATGCAAATATTAAGAAGAAGAAATGATCAAATGACTCCAAGGAGAGAAGAAATTAGAACTCAAAGATATGAACAAACATTTTTTTTTTCTTCATAATAATGAGGAAAATGATGATGAAAGGTTTGTAAAGATCTTAAGAAGTGCTTTAAGGGTTCCTCATGTAGATATTTCCATCTTTAAAGGTGTTGAAGGTGCAAATTGTTTTCTTCCTTGGCTTAGAGTTGTGAATAAATATTTTCTTATTGAGCAACTTCCTAGTGAGTTAATGATTCCTATTGTTGAGAGTGAGCTTGAAGGATTAGAAGCCAAATGGTGGAACAAGAAATGTCTCAAATACTTTGAAGAACATCGAAATCCTATTGAGAGTTGGAAACTCATGGAATTCATGCTAAATCAAAAGTGTGAAAAGACATCTTCTATCATGAAGCCATGAAGAAGTTGAACTTTCTTAGCCAAGGAGATCAAGAGGCAAAGGATCTTTACTTTTAACTTTGTAAAGTTTTGCAAATGGCTAATCTCCATTGGACTAAGTATGAGCAAGCTTCTACCTTCATTAGTGGATTAATAATACAATATCAACAAGAATTAGCATTCTATGATTCTAATACTTCTAATATTAGTGTTACCATCAATGTAAGCTTCGTAGTTATTAATGGCATCACAATTCTCCATTAGGCCTTTCTTGGCATCTATGCCAATCTCCATGAAGCCCTTTCACTCCTTAAGTATAGGATTTGATTTTGACATTAGTATGAATGTCACTGACATATCATTTTCTAAAAATAGCATCTTAGGCATCCATTTCAGTATCTAGCTTTAGTGGCAAGTCACTCACTAGTTTCTATTAGAATTTGGAGGATGAATCTATTGATGAAAATTCTCAAAATTTTTCCAAAACTAATGAAAAAAATTAAAATTTAATTTACCAAAAATTGTGGTATAACAACCTGAGTCGTGGTCTTTCAACATGGGTAGATCATAGGTCATGCTCTTATACCATGAGCTATTCATGGGTTGTGATCTTCAAAAATCAAAGAAATTTTTATTCTCAAGGATACCATGAGTATAGCACAAAGATACCACAATTGCATGACAAAGATACCATGAGTTATGATCTAATACAATGGTTAAGAAATTTGAATTTTTGAATACTTCAAATCATATTATGTCCCCCATGGTTCATGATGAATTTACTGTAAATGAAATCTATATCTTTAGGTGACCATGAATCATTGTTGATAATTTAGAGCAACCACAAGATGTGGTAGACACCACAACTTGCCCACAAGTCATGGTCTTTAGAAAATTAATTTCTACAATACCACAAATCATGATGAACTCATGGTCAATAAACCTATAATATCATGACATCACCATGAGTCATGGTGAATATGAAAATCTTGAATTTCTTAATATTATAAAGTTAGATTTATTGTAGTCACCTTAATTTGTTCAAAAACCTATAATGAAGAATTTATTTGATTAATTTCCTTTTAATGGGTAAATTAATTGATCCCAAATAAATGATCTTTGATCATCCAGACATATTGCTAAACCTAAATTACAATAAATTCGGTGAAAATACTTTGATGATATTGTTGATCATGAGATAAATTGATAAATTATTCATGAGAAGGTTGGTGACTCTTGATAGTTGTGGAATAATGAATAAATGTGATGGATGACTTGATGATAAATGAAAACTTGGTAAAGTAATGATAATTGATGAAATGTTGATAATAATGATGAATTAGGAAAAATTTTGTAATTCATGCAATCCTATTATTGTATTATCTCATACAATTATATTTTTCTCACATATTTATAGGCAAATGATGGGGCCATAATGGTATATGATGAAATAAACCTGTTTTCATGAAAACTAGCTAGAAATTGAATGGACATGAGAGATTGGTGTCATTATCTAATTACATTCATCCACCAGTATATTTGTAAAAGTAAAATAAATGGAATTTTCTATTTTATCCTACATGACATAAGAATTCAAATATAATTTACATAGACTTGATCCCTATTTTATTATAATTCTATTTTGTCTTCACTTTATCTTTGATCTTGAACTTTGACTTCTATTGAAATTTGACATTTTCCTTATTTTTTCATCCTTATACTTTTTCTACTCTTTCATATATAAATATAATCTTATATCATATTATAATTTGGCTCATTGAAATTATTTCTTTGTTTTATTTGAAAACCACAACATGGACATGTAGAATGATGACATATACTATCCAAAGTGTATGATAAAACCAACAATCCCTCTTTTATGATGTGCTTTCAAGTCATTATGACTAGTTTTCGATGTTAAATAGTATTCAATAGTATTTATGACTTGATCAGTGTTCTTAATACTAGTTCTTCTTGCTTAGGCTCTTCATAATTTGCACTTTCAATAGTTATTTCTTATCTTGAGTTGTCTTCTTCTTTTTTTAATTGCTTTGATGAGACAAGTGAAGCTTCTTTGAATTTTGTGGAATCTAATAGAGGTGAGTGAACATGTTTCTTTTCTTCATGTATTTCTTTTTAAATGGAGTCTCTGATTTCATGACAATGGAATTTTGTTTTTTTTTTTCCTTAAAAGAAATTATGTGAGGCATAACTCTAAGTCTTCTATTTCTTCAATCTTATTTTCATTTCTTGAAGGGATCTTTTGATTCTTCCCATTTCTTAAGTTTTCTATTTTTGGAACTAATTCTAAGTAATAAATTTAACTTGCAAGTTCTTAAAGCTTTCTTTTATTTTTTTTTCATCATAAACAATGCAAGAGTTTTTGTTATATATCAACTTGTAGTCATCATTTGTCAATTGGCTAACTAATAGTAGGAATTTTTCAAAGTTTAAAATATAAAATACATTTCTAATTTTAAACTAATTTTTATCTTTTTAATTAATATTTATAGTACTTATACCAAGAATTTAAAATCTTCTTCTATCATTAAAGCATAATTTCCCAAGGACACTTCTAAATGAAACATTGGTAAAGTCATCAATCGTTAAGGTCATATGATTTTTACAACCTCTTTCTAATAATCATTTATTTAAGAGAATTTTCTTGTTTAAATAGGATTATGCATGAAATATTAATTTTTCATTTTCTTTTAATGTTAGCCTTCCTTCCATTTCTAAATTCTTGTTTTCTTTTCTTCAATTCTAGATAATTTGTTAAAATCATCATCTTTTGTGTATGTTTTCTCTTTGCCCTTTGATTACTTCATGCTTTCTTGAATTTTCCTTTCTTGTGTGCTTCTTGATTGAATTTTTATTCAAACTATTTTTTATTTTCCTTCACATCTTATATGCCTCTTTTTTTCTTCAATATAATTTTTCTCTTCTTAACTTTTTAAATCATTTGACTTTTCTAGGATTTTCAATTGTACCCTTCCTATCTTGATATTTCAGTTGAAGATATTGCCACATTTCTTTTTTTTTTCTTCATGCTTAAAATTAAATTTTTAATTTTATTAATAACTTAATTGCAAATGATGTCTCTTGTTAATCCTTCTTTAATGGATTTCTAGAAAGTTTTTCCTCAAATTCTTATTCATGGTTTTTAATATATCATTGCCTTTGTTCATAATGTTCCAAAGATCATTGTGATACAATACTCCTTTAATCAATATTAACCATAATTTTAAATTTTAAGTATTATTATAAATAATGTAACATCTTGGAAAAATTTTGTTTTGATCTCTCATGGTTTTAATGTTTGCTCCAATACCAATCGTTGGAATTTGGAGAATGGATTCCTTAAAGAAACTTCTCAAATTCTATTGAAAAATGATAAAAGTAATTAAATTTTTATTTACCACAAATGGTATTCTTTCATCATGTGGGTCATAGGTTGTCATCTTATACCACAAGATGACCATGCATCGTGATCTTCAAAAATCAAAGGAATTTTGATTATTAAAGATACCATGAGACATAATCAAATACAATTGTCACGAAATTTGAATTTTTGGATACCACAAGTTGTGGTATATTCACCTTTATCTTAATTGAAATCTATATCACAAGGTGATCATGGGTGATTATTAATAATTTGAAGAAACCATAAGGCAACCATGAGTCATGGTTGATACCATAAGTTAATCTTAGATTGTGATCTTTCAAAATTTGATTTCTACAATACCACAATTCATGGTGAACTCATAGTCAATAAACTTGCAATAACAAAACCTAACCACGAGGCATGATCAATATCAAAATCTTGAATTTTTAAAGATTCTGAAGTTAGATTTAAATAGAACTTTATTTGTTGGAGCTACTTTGAGCTACTAAACAACCTATGATGAAGAATTGGTCTGATTTATTTGATTTTTGTAGGAAGATTAATTGATCCTACTAAAATAATCTTTGATCTTCAAGGCATTATGCTCAACACAAACTTTAATGAATTTCATGAAAATACTTTGATGATATTATTGATGATTAGAAAAATTAATAAAATATTGATTAAAAGATTAGTGACTATCAATTGTTGTTAAATAATGAATAAATATTATGAATGAATATTTCAGAAGTAATTATAAATGAATAAAGATGATGAATGAATATTTGAGAAGTAATTATAATCTATGAAATGAAGACAATAATGATGAATTAAAAAAAATTCATAACACATGAAATCTTATTGTTGTAGCATCTTACACAATCATATTTTACCCACATATTTATAGTCAAATGATATTACCATAATGGTATAAGATGGGACAAACATATTTTCATGGAAATTGGACTAGAAATTCAATGGACATGAGATGTTAGGATCTTTATTTACGTACATTTTCCCATTAATCTTTTGTAAAACTACAATAAATGAAATTTCTGATCTTGTTCTATATAACATAAGAATTTAAACATAATTTAGATGGATTTAGTTCTTATTTTACAAAAAATATAATTTTTCATCACTTGATCTTTGATCTTGAACTTTGACTTTTCTTTAAATTTTACCTCAAGTCTCGATCAACACATTTACCACAAGTCATGATAAATATAACACAAGTCATGATGGCAAGAAATACCACTGAAGATGCATCAAATAACACAAGGAAAGACTAGGGATTCATGCAAAATAAAGCCAAAATTTAACATAGATATTATATTAGAAGGGTAATAAACTATACATTGAGATCATAACAAGATGACAAAGCTTAAAACTAGTTGTTCTACCTTCACAAATTTAAGAGACTTGCAGCACATGAGGTTAGATCCATTTGAAGCACTAATCCAATGTCGAGATCATCAATGAAAGAGATTGACTGGCAAGTATGGATCAAGAATGCATTTAGAATACAAACCCTAATTTCATAACACAATCCCGAGGTTTTCATGCTAATATAGACATGTTAGTTCATAATAGAATATCTAATTGATCAATTCCACATTAATTAGAAAAGTGTATTAAGAGTCTAGTATATAATAGGAATGACTAGTCCACTTGAGCAAGAAATAGAATAAAGCTTGAGAAGTTTTATAAAAAGATAATATTTTTTAAAAATATCCGATTAATGGTTCACAACATGTACCACCATCCTAACAACCTATACTTAGTAAGAAAACATTAAAAAATCCATGATTTCCAAATATAAATTGAAAACGATAAATAAAAATCATATTTTATAAAAAAAATACTAAATGTTTTCAAAAAATAAGAATTTAAAATAAGAATATTTATTAAAAATTTTAAAATTTATTTAAAAATAATATTTAATAAAAGATATATCAAAAATTCACAAAAGCAATGCATAAATAAAATACTTGGAAGGTCATGAGATCAAATGTTCAAGAAGCATCAAAAAATCAACAAAATTCATAAGTTAAGACATAGGTTAATGAAAGAATAATTAAGCATAAACTAGAGGTTATGAACATGGGGTGTTACATGTAGTCAAATAAAAAATATTTGACAACCTTAATTATGCCAAGCTATTCCTTCTATGCTATGAAAAAACCATGCTTTCATTTCTTAACTTACACAACCATGTTTCCAACACTCTAGGTGATTCTTACCTTCATAGTATTCATGTTGTATTTCAAATCAAGTTTAGAAAAGAATGTAATACCTTGAAGAGTGCAATATCCATGGTCATGAAAGGCCACATGCATTTCACCAAAGCTTGCATTTCATAGAACAAAGGCATATGGTCTATAAATATTCCTACTACTCCATTCCTAAAACCTTAATGTTGTGTTGCTAACACCATCTCCAAAATCAAAACCTTGTTTGTCTTTGCCGCCATCAAATTAATTTTATTCTAAAGATCAACTCACCCGATGGAGGCCTTTAAGAACCTCCACAAAAGACAATCCATCCTCCACTAGACCAAATCTAGCTAAGCCCCCATCAAACTTAACTATAAAAAAATTGACCATTACATCATGTTAGATCTTAGCCACACCAAATAAATGCTTGCACCAACAAAAAATCAACTCAGATACTTAGATGCTTCATTTGTTGAAACTTTTTTTCCAAAATTTATATATTATTGATTAAGTTCTATGTTTTGAATTTGTTTTTTATTTTTCCTAAAACAAAATTTAGAGTAAGAAAAGATACAACATCCTAGCACAACTTGCCTTGAAAGTAATGCTAAGAAGACAAGTAAGGCAAGATAAACCAACAAAAGTACATGTTTAACACTTGACATTGAAGCCAATACATTGATAGATACTAGTACATTCAAGAGTCTAGTAAATCCTTCTAACGAATATATGAAAAATAATATAGTAGAAATGAGGTTTGAATGAAAAATTTAAAAGTTAATTCTATTAGAAAAGTTCAAAAACTATGAACTTCTTTTGGTAGATAAGCATATAGTCACTAGTTTGGAACTATAATCATTAAAACATAATGTTATCTAGAGGATACCACATTTATATATTACTTCAAAGTTTTGTAGTATAATAATAAATATACTATAATGTATTGTTTCAAGGATCCATAAGTATATTGTGATGATGTTTGTTACCAGAGGTATTAAATAAGCCAAAGTGTTTAGTTATCAACTTCAAAAAATACATTAAAAGAAACAACATAAAGGGCATGAGATGTGAAAAAACTTTATTCCTATTAATGCCCAAATTGGCAAAGGGTGCTTTCATTGAATCCTAATATTAATTAACACAACAACTTTAGAAATCCAATGTCTTGATTCTCTATATAGGAAAGATAAATATAGTGCTAAAATTAATGAAGTATTCCATTTCATAAAGATAGATAAATGAGTACAAGATGATGAACAAATTTTTGTGAGAGAGATTTAGAAGCAAAAATTTGAATATGTAATTTTTTTAAAAAACAATGCTATGAATGTGGTGTATACATTTTCTTCTATATAATATTCATTGTACCTAAAAATCAATTTGGTTTCACGTCTTTAAAAATATTAATATATAGAAAAAGAGTTCTTCATAAGATTTTGCAAATGACATTAGAAATTAGACTCAAATAAAAATTAATTTAAATAAAAAATTCATTTGTTTACGAAATAATTCTTCTATTTGAATTTGTGCAATGTTTGTATGTTAAAAAAGCCTTCATATTTCACTACATGCATTAATTTCATTTTATAAAATGAACTTTTACACTTGCTTATTAGATAATTTTATGACAAAATTGATTTCAATTGTTTATTAAACTTGCAAATACAACTTCTACATAAAAAACTAGAAAATTAGCAATCTTCAATCTTAATGATGTATTAAGGAAAGTGTATCACCCCACCCCACTTATCAAGCTTACACAAGTGAAGCTTTACTTAGAGTAAAAATGCAAAATAAAAATGGTTGCTTATTAAAAACATTAAAGGATGTCAAAAAAAAATAAACAAGCAACACTGTAGGCATCCTTGCAAAAATTGCAAAGAGGCAAAAATATAAAAAACATTAAGCCAATAACCAATGGCCTCTTGCAAGCAAATCTAACCTGCATACTAGTGTAGCATAATAAATTCAAAACCTTAATGCCCATGAGAAATCCAGATAAATCATAGTAAAATAGTATTTGTCAACAGCATTCCAATGAACAATACTTTCTAAACTAGTTGTATTTAATACTCTCAGAAAACTAGAAATGTAACAAGAACATGAATTAAAAATCATAATTTTTACGAAAACATTTTGTTAAATTATTGAAAAGGTAAATAAGCCACTTGAACTAATCCAAAGGATGTTAAACAACTGAAACAAGTATCACATACTAACCAAAGAAAAAGCATAACTCTTTCATGAAACATAAAAGAAAATACATGTTAATAGAATATAATAAAATTTAACTTAGTATTATCAACTATGTCTTATCATCATCATACACATTGTCATAACTAACTAAATCACCAAGCATACCTATAACACATGGTATAACATGGAGGTAGTTATTACAAAAGTACCAAGTAGGAAAAATATACAAAAATCCTTTACAAGAGTTGAAGAATGAAGATCATGAACTAGGTAGCCATATAGCATAAGGAGTAATGATAACATATCATGCATCAAAATTATTGATCTCACAAGACCTCATTCTCTATACTAATTAGCATGACATCTCATTTCTGAATATCATGGAAAACGCCAAATATATGTAACAATTGACATTATGCATAATAAATGTGATAGGAAAAATGCATAAAACAAATATTATTAATATGAAAATATTGTATCTAGGTCATGCTTTAAGGATTCCTTAGGATTATCATCCTTCAATGTTTATTTCTTAGAGATAATATAGTACTACTGCCACAATTGGGTTTGTACTTGACCAAAAGGAATAGCTAGTCACCTTATCATCCTACTTCATCTAGTACCTATTACTCACCTTTAGTGACTCTGCAACTCAATGCTATCATGACCTCTAATTCCTGAGTATAAGTACCTTAGTTCAAATCCCTAAAGGTCACCTCTAAAGACATGTCTATTATTACAACATGACCTTTTGGGTCTTATTTAATAATTATATTATTTGTTACAAAGCAACACCATCTTTGTTACATAGTGGTTCCATTTGGAAATAAGCACATGATAGACTACCCTCCTTGGCTTTTTTTCATCCTTGAATGAGTCCACATTAATAATGTTTCTCTATGTTCCAATGCTCCCTCCATGTTCTAATGCTCCAATGCTTTGATTTCTTCTTTTGAGATGGGGTTGAATATTTTAAAGTTCTCCTGCTTATTTTGCAAATGAAATATAAGTAAGAAAAATATTTAGAAAAATAAATATTATCTTACTAACAACTTGCCTTAATCTCTAAATATTGATCATAGGTGAATTAAAGGTTTACCAACCACCAATCACCAATCCTAACTAATGTTACATAAAGTGCAGCTCATATCTTTGACTACCCAAATGAAGGTAAGGAAAATATTTTACTTGTCTAATTTAAAAATATAAATTAAATAAGTAAAAAGAAATAAAATAAAAAATAAATGTAAGGAAACTCCCTGATTTTTGTCAACCTTAGGGATCAAGAAATATAGCTGTAGTTGTGTCATAAGGCATATATGATTAGATGGTCTCATTTGGGATGACAAGGCTTGATCTTCCTCTTCAACTTCTTCCTTGATACTTAACTCCAATAGATTAGTAACTTGAAAGAATTATTTATAATACCAGATGTAATGTAAAGTCTTAACAAGAAAGATGTTGATCCATCTTCAATAATCATAGTAATATAATTAGTAAAGTGGGGCTTTCATGAATACCATCCATTAACATCATCTATTGTCAAATTTTTAAATTTAACTTGTCTATTGAAGATTCAAATATGTCAAATATGCTCTAGTCAATGAAACAGTATGATAAACTAATGGGAACATCTTCTTCAAATTGGGTTACTCCTCCAAAGGCTCTTTCACTCTTATACATTTTAAGAATCAATGAACGCCACTTCCAACTTTTATATTGAAGTCTCCACAAAGAATGAATGACACTAAATAGAGACTATTATAAGTTAGGAATGGCTTATACTTCAAGCTTTCCTCAATTTAGTCAATTAAGTAAGATACTTAAAAAGTCTGATTGGTTAAATTTGATCACATTTGAATATTTAGTCAAATATTAAATATTCAAATTTAGTCAATCAAGTAAATTTATTAGTCTTAATCATTAGATTGTTAAACATGATTGATTCATTTAGCTTACAACCTATTAAGGCATGATTTAAGCTATTATATAGTTATTGGCTATCCAAATGGCCAATATAACATCACTATTACATTTAGAAGGACAAAAAATATTAGTAATGGCTATTTATATGCTTAAAATGGATATCAAATGACAAAGTTTTGTTAAATTGAACTCTTGAGGCTCTTAAAGCATAGTTTAACAAAGGGAATTGAAACTAATTTTAGGATCTTATATGGAAAATCTAACTTTGTCATTTCATCTTGAAGATTCAAATCTGCTATAAATGACTATTTATTTGCTCAAAAAGTCTTCTAGGAGAAAACATTATGGGTGTTTAGAGTAGGATGAGTTTTTTATCTCAGTTACTAATAGTCAACATGTTTAACTGGGTTGGTTAAATTTGACCACATTTGAATATTTATTTATTTATTTATTTTTGGTTTTTTTTTTGAATTTAAAGTTTTAATAGTGTTTTATCCTACCTAAGAAGGTGCAGATCATCAATGTTCGTAAGTGGTAAGGAAGATGTAAACCACCACCAATGATGTTGATGTCTATGGACATTGAGGAAGATGTAGACCAACGATGCTACTGATGTTTGCAAACACTACGTAGGTGGGCATCAATGCCTTTGTGGCAAGAAAGTGTCATATTTTGGAGGGTGCAATCAAGAGCTAGTGCAAGCCATGCATAGCAACCAATCATTGGCAACATGGAAAAGGTTGCAATCCAAAAAACAAGGCTTACATGCCCAAGGGCCACAGTGACGAGTAAGGCAAGGAGCATCCATAAGCATGACAATGAGAATGGTCAGTAGTGGTAGAGTTTTCACATGGCTACATGCTAGCCTACATAGCTCTTTGTGTGGTAACCTAGCCATGTAAATTTTTATTTTTTATTTTTTCAATTTATTTAATTTATACTTTTATATAAATTGCCCCACTTTCTAACAAATTGACTAAGTGATTCTTAGAATGATCACTAATAGTTTTGGTTTGTAATTTGGACATTTTGGGTTTAAATATTATCTTTGGAAAATAGAATTATATATATTAACTTAGAATAGTAATATCTTCTAAACCGTAACTCTAGTTGAGACGAACTATGTAGCGTTACAATTATCTCATCAAGCACTATGCATTGGATACAACTTCAAGGTTCCAAAAACTAAGTTGAATTTTCATAGTTTTCAAACACTAAAATAATCTATTTTTGTTGAACTGACATTATTAACATGGCTTACTAGCAAAATTATGACTTGTAAGAGATTTACTTCCATTATAATGTGATGGCAAACTTAGCTAATGGGATAAGGATTTTTAAGCTTTGATTACCTAGTAGGTTAGCAAAGTAAAAGACCTTGTTATTATTTGACAAGATTTAGTTCCCTACCAACTTCTTGCTAATGACCATTTTTAGTTAAATAGGTTGAAGAATCTTACACGTAACTTGACTTACTTATGTTCACCAATGATTAGAATATAACTTATTCCTATAACATTTTCAGTACTTTTCTAGATGGATCAAGGTTAGTAGATTCATATAATATTTGGGATCTTTTTTTTCTTTTAAGAATTATAAGACTTACTAACTAGGCAAGGTTTCAATGAGGATTACTAACCTTGAGAGTAAATTGGTTAGTGACTCAAACCTGGGTTAGGGTATCACATTATTACCATGTTAGGGAATTAGGTGTTTAGAGAAAGTAGGATCCTATAATAAGGTAATATTTGAAAACCCTATTAGCCTTATGGGAAAGATAAAAGGATTACCTTTAAAAACTAAGGGAAAGATTTTACATTACTATAAGATGGATAAGGGTTACCTAGACTAATGTTGCCCTTTTCTTACTAAAGTATTCTACAGTTAATGTAACTTATTGGTATATCATCAAATCTCATCAAAGTCTAGTTGTTGAGATCTATCTGTTGCGTAAGCTTAATCCGTTAGAAACTTTTTCTTGTATGCAATTCTCTGAGTGCAACCTTGAGATTAGTGGTTCTGGTCTAAGACTAGTATCCCTTTTTTTTCCTAGGTGAGGTGAGTAATTGAAAAGCATCTAGTTACAACTATGTTCCTATTTCCAAACTTGATGTTCACATTCATCCACATTTCAATTATAGACTAAAGAATCCTTATTGGATTGCTCTACTTGATCATAGATTTAAAAACTTTCAAGATCACATCATCACACAAGCTAAAGGAAAGTTAGTATCTGATGCCTTAGTTGTCACTCTCCCTAACTTTACTCTTTCTTTGTGAGATCATAATCTATTTAATAGTTTAATGACAATAGCTTATATTCCCTTAAATATGCATTATGGTAGTGTTTATGCTACTATTGGCATTAAGTTAATATTTAAGTTATTCCAAAGTACTAGTATAAAAACTATTTTTTCCTTTGGGGAACAAGCTATGTCAATCAGATCTCCTAATATAGAGTATGGAGCTTCTATCAATACCGAAGATTTGCCTACCCACACTTAGTATCCACAACTTGATGATACATTAGAAGATTTCTACGATTATATTCCACCCAAGAGATTTTAAACTAGTTTAGGAAAAAGAAGATATAAGGTAAATTTAAAAATACCAAAATTTATTAAAATTGATCCCTTCAATATGCAAAATAATTCATAGAAACAAGCCATAGAAGAATTCTTCCCCCTATTCAAAAACCATTTTTTGTTCCCACTAGAAGATCATTCAAACTTCCTAAGAAAGATCTAGATCCAAATGAGCTAGAAATGAAAATGAGATCCCTCTTTAAGGAATTGGGTATCATCATGGATGTTAACAAAATCCTAGGGAAACCTTCTACATCTTCTGTAAAAATTATAGAACCATAAACTGTAGAACCACCTTTTCCTACTGAGATTCCTTTTGATCCAAAAGAAAAGCAACTAGCCATTAACATTGGAGAATCAGGACACAGCTCTAATTCAAAAGTTAATCCATCCTACTCACATACATCCACAGTTAAGCAAGACCATAATTACCATTGTGCAAAATGTGGTGCCTTATCAAAAATTGGTATGAATATCCAAGAAGATTTAGAACACATATCTAAGTTTGAACTTAGGCTCACAACAAAATCTAACACAAACTATCTTGTTAATAGCTCTAGATAAGAGCCAAAGAAAGAAAAATCACATCATATGTTCCAAAAATGATCAATAAACCCTCCTACAAACACTATAACATTCCAATGGTATTAGATCAAAATTATAGGTGTCATGAAGAAATTATGAAAACACAAGAAAAAGTTAAAAAATTACAACAAAAATGAGTTCCTAAAGTATCCACAAAGAGTCAACACATGCATACTATTCTAGAATATGGGACTAATCCTAATTCTCCTCTAAGTAAGCCAAAAGTAAAATTCACTACTGCCAAGAAAGGTAAAGGGAAGATCAATACAAATGAAGAATCTTCTCAAGTCATGAACATAGACTCATATGATTAGAAAACTCAAGCCCCATTAGATTCAGATGAAGAACAACCATTGCAAGATCTCAAACTCTATAAGGATGCCCTAAAAATTTATCCCAATATTTCTCCTGAATGATTAGTAAAAAAAGACCCTAAGTTTTATATGGATAGATTACCAGTGGGTCTATCCATTTATATTTCTCAAGGGAAGGTATTAAAAATCAATGTTTGTCATTATGAGATTAGATCATATGATCTGCTTATTGGAACTAATAATATATAGAAATTAGAACCTTACAACATAGGTTCATCTTATGTCCTTTTAGCAGATGAAAGATTCCCTAGGAAGAGTATTTACAAAAGCAGATTCCAAGTTAGATATTGATGAGTGGCAAGGTACCCCTACACTCAACCATACGAATACGAGCGTGCACGCATGATCTGGTCGAACTCCGCAGACTAAATGCCTTAACACCACAAGAAACACTTGGGGTTAATCGTTCGTTGTCTTCCCAGGCTTGCTTGTAAGTGTCACGGTGTATGGTTAAGCAAGTTTGAGGTATGTGATTTTTTTGGTATTTTCAAGTTTATCTTCTAAGCTATGAGAGGAAAGGGTTGAGAAACTAAGCTAACTCTAACTAATGTCCTAAGTCTAAATTAACTAGCGTCAGCATCCGTTCCCACTTACCGGACACACCCTGAACTATGCAACTGTGGCTTACCAAACGCTAAT
>MNCI01014752.1:863131-876477 GCA_015680685.1 Gnetum montanum | reverse complement strand
TAGGGAAAGACGCGATATCGCGGCGTAGTGCATGTCGCGTCTCATCAGATATAATAAGAAAAAATAAGTTAATATGCAATGAATAATTAAAAGCGTTAGGAAATTAGAAACTAGATGTGATGGTATGAAAGAAAGCTTATTAAAGTTATCCAATGATTATCTTACCATATTTAGAAATAAAAAAGAACACTGGTGTAGGATTGAATTCAAGGACAATATAAAAATCAAAGCAAAGGCACACCATATTGGAATGCCTCCATTGTTGAAAAAGGAATGTGACCAAGAGATACAAACATTATTAAGTAAGAACTTGATCCAACCCAGTACCAGTATGTTTGCCTATGCAACATTCTATGTAAACAAACAAGTTGAGTAGGTTAGAGAAAAGAAAAGGCTTATAGTAAATTACAAATCTTTGAATAATCTCATAAAGCCAATCCAACATCCTATTTGTAATAAGGATGATTTGTTCCAATGACTCCTCCATACTAATGTTTATTTTAAATTTGATTTAAAACAAAAATTTTGACAAATACAAGTAGATCACCAAGATAGATGGAAAACTACCTTCATAGTACCTAGAGGTTTATATGAATCGATGGTTTTTCCATTTAGAATCAAGACTACTCCCTCAATCTTCCAAAGATGCATGGACTAGATCTTTGGTAATTTTTTCTTTATTATGGTATATATAGATGATAAGTAAGAATCCTCAAGAGCATCTAGAACATCTTGAGATCTTTAGGAAAACTGTAGATGAAAATGAACTAGTTCTGTTCCCTACAAAAATGCAAGTTGCTAAGGATTCTATATAATTCTAAGGTTTACAAATCACTCAAGGAACAATCACTTTACAAGAACATATTCTTGAATCCATTAAAAATTTCCTAATGAAATTAAGGATAAAAACCAACTTCAATGCTTTCTTGGTTACGTAAATTATGTATCTAGCTTCTATAAACACCTGGCCAAAGACAGAAAATTACTAAATGAACAACTTGGAAAAAATCCTCCCATATGATCTAAACATCACATAGACATAGTTGCATTAATCAAACAACAATGCAATAATTTTCCAAGACTCCAATTACCTACAAATGGTAAGTTAATCTTGGAAACTGATGCTTCTTATGAGTTTTTGGGTGCTACGCTCAAAGAAGAAAAAGATAATGTCATTTGAATCTGTAGCTATGCCTCTGGTAAGTTCAATGAAGCCCAAAAAAATTATCATAGTACTCATAAAGAACTATTAGTCATTATTAAAGGCATTAAAAAGTTTAGATTGTTCCTCTAGAATGTACATTTTATAATTAGGAGTGATTTGAAAAATTTTGATAAATATCAAACTTCTAAAGATTTAAATAAAGTAGCTCATACTAGAATTATTAGATGGATCTTATATTTAGCAAATTTTGATTTTGATATAGAATATATTGATGGCAAGAAAAAGAGTCTTGCTAATTTTCTAACCAAAGAGTACCAACTCTTTGATTACTAGCATCTTATGGTTTGTTTTTTATTGTAGATATTTTACTAGGTGAAGGATGCAGTCTTAGGTCATCCCAATTAATTAGGAATTGCAATAGAAATGAGTGGCACATGTCTACTTGACTCTAGGAATCTCTTCAAGAAAGTTGGAAAATCAACTTTGATGGATTCATTAGATGTCCGTATGAAGATGCATCCTATTCTAAAGTTTGCCTCCATGCATTCCTCCGTAAACTTGGAGACCCCTATCACCTCCATTCTATTTTGACCTCAACATATACCGAATTATGTAATCTTAGTTTTGCAAGGTCTGCTCCATATAGCTAAAACTCATGTTTTTCTTCAACCCATATCCTTAATTGGTAGTATTATCAACCAAGCTAGTTTCATTTCTATAAAATAGAAATAAACCAATGGCATATTCCTAATGAACTTTTCTAGACCTGCTAGCAAAAGTTTGGGCATTCTCCTAGATATTACCCAGAATCCTATCCCTCTCATCTTTTTCAAAGGAGAAATGAATATCATAAAGACCATCTTTATTATGGAAATTTACAAGCAAGAGTGTGGCATGTTGAACATTTTGGCAAAACACCTTCTTATTTCTTAGTATCCTACATCAACTAAAGACTTGACTAAATGAACCCATGGTGCTATTCTTTTTACCATTATATATATACTTCAAACACCTATGATAACCAAAGCTTCATATTTCTCTTAAAACTTTAAATCTCAAGATGTTAGATCCTAGAATTGTAGATATGGACCAAAATGGTGGACATGAGACTTATCATTATGTCCTCGACACTCTAGATTCTCCTCCAAACTCCTGTATATGGAAAGATCCTGTTGATGACGAAGGGGGTTCACATGGTAATTACAACTCCTCATTTGATTCTTAATGTGTCTTGTCTTGTCTAAAAGCATTTTACATTATTAGTTTGTTTATCACCCACTTCTACAGTGTTAAGGTAAGATTCTTATCTTATCTCTTTGAAGTGGAGTTGGTGTTGTCATCCACTATCTTGGGTATAGTGGAGTCTGAGTTGGTGTCCATTGAAGAAGAGTCTAGAGGTAGTCCCCTCGACTATAAATATGGATCATGGTAAGCTAAGAGGCATCAAGTGTAAGAGAACCAAAGAGCTACACTCTACTAGTAGCATCTTTGAAGTATTCCACATCTAAGCATCCCTTAACTGCTTCTCTGCTTGTATCTCTAGGCAAGTTCCAGTGTGAATAATATAAGCTTTAAAGCCTTTCTTTAAATTTCTCTTTGCATTGTTTGAAACAATAGTTACAAATCACAAGCATGTGTGTGTGTGTGTGTGTGTGTGTGATCCACTCTAGATTATGGTATGCTTTGATACCAATTATGACATCCTATTCTTGGATATAATGGCAAATGTCAAATATACATAACATTCAACATTATGTGTAATGAACATGATAGGGAAAATGTAGAAGTAAATGAAAAATGAAACTTTATTAAGGTAGAAACAATGTATTTGGAGCATGAACTAAGCATTTCTTGGGGTTATCTTCCTTTAGCATATATTCCTTAGAGACAATCCAACACTACAATCATGATTAGGCCTATACCTGGCTAGAAGAGATGGCCATTCACCTTCATGACCCACTTCACCTAACTTACATTACTTGGCTTTACTTAATCTCCAACTGCTAGCACAACCTTTAATTTCTAAGTATAAATAACCCAAGTCAACCCCTCAAAGGTTACCTCTAAAGACATGCTCATTATTACAAAGTGATACCATCTTTATTACAAAATGACTCTATTTGAGAATAGGAATGTGACAATTAGTATCCAAGAATCCATAAAAGATCCCACCATCATGTTAATGTTAGGAATAGTATGTTATGCTCCATGTGTTCAATAAGATGAACAAGAAAAAAAAGTTAAATTTGCACTTTGTCATCACATCAAGCAAAAAGATAAATTGATTTTTATTTTATTAAAATTTGATAGGTATATGTAATTAGAGAATAGCCCCGATTTCTCATGTCTCTTGAATTTCCAACATAATTTTTCATAAAATAGGCTTGTTCCATCATATTCTATTATGGCCCCATCATTTGACTATAAATAAATGGGAAAATCATGTTTGTAAGAGAAGCAGTTAATTCCATTGAGGCAAATTAATGCTAAAAAAAGAATATTGAATATATTATGGAATTGTTTCTATTCATCCCATTACTTTATCACTATTTTCAATTTCTCATCAATTATCATTCATCAAATTTCAATCATCAATCCTCATATCACCAATTCCACAATCTATCCCATAATTCCATATCCTATTTATCATCTACAATCACATTCATAATTTCACAGTTTAACCCATTATAAGTTCATTCATCATAAATTCATCATATTCAGCAATTCTCATTAATCAAAGAAGTAGAATAATCACATTTGAGGCTACTTTTATCCAACAAATTTTAACTAGCAAATCAACTCAAATTAATTTCAAACTTTACAAGTAGATAGATTTTGAAAGAGCTTTGTATTAAGCAATAACTTACTCTATAACTGTCTTGAATCATAAAGATATTCATCTTACAAAATAAGAACTTCTACCTTATAATTCGTTGACCTAGCACAAAAAAGAAGTGAATTTCCCCTACAAGGTATTATTGTTGATCCAGCATGGTAGGAAGTGAACTTCCCCTACAAGGCATGAATGTGAAAGCCAAAAATTGATCCAACTTAGGAGAAAATAGCTATGATGTTGGAGACAACTCCTAGAATAACAAAACTATGAGTATAAAGAAATTAAATATCACCAACAAATTTAGAAATCCTTTAATGTCATAAATATGATTAGTTAAGATGAGATCCAAGGACATCAATAATTTAGAAAACCTTCAAATCCATGAATACAATAAAAATAAGGTATGATTTAGAATTATAACAAAAATCCTTCATAGATGAGGAAAAAATCAATAGGTTCATAGGTAAGCAAGAATCTCCTTAGATTTTGAACCCCTCAAAAATGCAAAAAATAAAAATTAATTTGTACAATTCATTAGTAAAGGATCATCATCTAGAAGCTTAATACTCATCCCCTACAAGGTGGGATCCTACGAGGGATGATGGATGAGTGAAAGCCTAACCTCTTTTATGTGGCTATGCCCAAGGTCAAACCCAAGAGTTGAGAAATGAACACCTTACAATTGCTCTAAGTGGTGGTCCCTTTTTGCAATTCATTTGTAAATATTAAAATTTATATAAGATCTAGAATGCATAAAATATTCAAGAGATAAAACATCTAACATATGGTACATAATTGATTAGGTCCAAGGGCTCTAACTACATGAATCACCCATATGAAAATAAGCATAGATGATGAAGTACATGAAGCACTATCATAGTCTCCTCCTCTAATTGTTGTACCAAATATCATCAATGGTTGAATAAGAAATTAACTCTATGGTAAGGATGCTTATAAAGGCTCTTAAGCCCTACTTGTCTTCTAAAAATAAAATAAAGAAAAACTCTAAAATATCACATGGGTTTTTGGAAACTTGATTACCTTTCTATTTCTAAAATANGTAGTGGTGTTCTATGTGATAAATGAATACTAATAAAATTAAAAAGGAAATTTTACAAGACAACAATTAAGCTTACTATCTTATACAGTGTTGAATGTTAGGTAGTACAAAAGAGGCATGAATAGCATATCAATGTGGTAGAACTATGAATGCTTTGATAGATGGATGTTGAATATTACTAGAAGAGATAAGCTATATAATACAAACATCAGAGGAAGACTTGAGTAGCTACTATTTCAAATAAGCTACAAGAATAGTGGCTTAAATGATTTAGACATGTGCAAAGAAGATTAGACAATAAGCCTATAAGCAAAGGCTACTATATCATTGTTTCAAGAAAGCTAGTGAAAGGAAGACCAAAGAAGATCAGGAAAAACAATCAAAGATGATTTGAAAAAACTACAAATAAAACAAGATCTAGCTCTTCATAGAGACAAATAGCAAAAAAGAACTCATGTAGTGGACTCCATTTTGTTGTGACAAGGCTAAGATGATGATAATAACGATGATAAGGTATCAAACTTAGTGGTAATAGTCTTAGCATATAAACCCTAGGTCAAAGGTTCAATTTTAAGTTTTTTAATTACTTTGTTGCCTTGTTTCTGGTATCCACTCATGACTCTTAAATTCACAATGCCACATTCACTTCTCTAAAAACCTTATGGATTTTTGGAAGCCTACTTATTTATTATTCTTAATTAATCATATACAATAAAAAATTTAAAATAGAGTTTGCACTTTGTGCCTAAACATATAGAATCAGTTTTTCAATATTCACAGAAGACGATCTCCCCTACCTAATTATTATGATCACAATCACAAGTCAATGGTATTAGGTTTGCACTAACATTTTTCACAGTATTCTATTGAATTTTATGTCATCTCAGCGACTCCAATGGAGAAATGTTATACTATGTTGCAAATTGTGTGTTCTGAGAAATGTTATACTATGTTGCAAATTGTGTGTTCTCTGAATGGAAGATTTTAAAAGTTAAGACATGTATTTGAAAAAATGTTATACTATGTTGCAAATTGTGTGTTCTCTGAATGGAAGATTTTAAAAGTTAAGACATGTATTTGAAAGTCTATGCCATGTGAAATTGTTGGAGTTTTCAAAAGTTAAAGCATGTATTCAAAAGTCTATGTCGTGTGGAATTGTTGTTAAAACTTTGTTGTAGTTTCACATTCTCCAAGCGTCTTTATGCAAGCTTTTTAAACTGAACATAGACTTGAAAGTCTATTATGCTGTCTCCCAAAGGGTATTGCTAATAGCTTCTTCTACATCGTCTCCCACACGGAATTGTGGGTGAACTACTTTAAGAATACCTTTGCCATCATGACTTCTGATGTATAGTTGACTTTTTCATCATTTTTCACCTACCACAGCTCTGTATAGCTTTTGATCTGTGGTGGCTTTTTTCCGTAGTCTGTAAATTTCCTCGGGTACAAAACTTTAAAAAAGCAAAAAAGAAAACAATATTTATTCATTGTACTTGACAGCTAGCGAGAGTTAATGGCTGCAGTCACGTGGGAAGGTGTGGCCGCACCCTGCTTCTTTCCACACTATTTGAAGGTTGTGGAGATCGTGTTATAAAATGCCACATTGCATGGATCCCTGTCTCCCCACATCTCCAGCTTGACATTCCTGCACGTACTTGATATTGATAATAACCTTTTCTACGGCACAATCCCATCATCCCTGGGCACACTGCGTAGGCTTAAACACTTGGATCTATGTATCAATGAATTTGATGGTGAAATTCCTCAGCAGTTAGGAAACCTTTCTCCACTGCAATTTTTTGCTCTCTGTGCAAATTCCTTGAACGGTGAAATTCCTCCCTCTCTTGCAGCATTCCAAGACGTTAAGTTCTTGGTAGTTTACCAAAATCAGTTGGGTGGACAAGTCCCTTTGTGGTTAGGAGCACTGAACAAACTTGAACTCCTTGACCTTGGCCAGAACAACTTTCACGGCGCCATTCCTGCTGAATTAGGCAACCTATCTTCCTCCTTGACTTTTCTTGATCTTCAATTTAATTATTTAAGGGGTTTCATTCCATGCTGGCTTGCTAGTTCGTACCGTCTTATTGACTTTTACCTTGAGCATTAACGATTTAAATGTAGCCATTCCTCGCTGTTTACAGCAACCTCACTGCTCTTACACAACTAGGTTTAAGCCTAAACAATTTGCAAGGTGATCTTCCTCCCTGGATTGGCAGCTTTAACAATTTAAAGTGGTTGGATTTATTTGACAAAGGAATCACGGGGAGCCGTGGCGGAATCTCACGCATCTCCAGGTCATTGACTTGAGCAATAACCAGTTGTTGGGAACGTTACCGTTGTGGTTGGGGACCCTTTGCCCTGAACTGAGGCATTGCTCGGTAATTACTTCACCAGTGGAGTGAGCGCAGCTAGAGAGCCTCTTCCAATAGCCATAGCTCTATCCAATTGCTCTTCAGTATTGGCAGAACCTTTGACACTCCCAAAGGCCTTTAAGATTTCTGCCCAGGTCAAGTGCAAAAAGTGATGAGAGGTCTCCAATGCTCCAGGGAACTTTCCCATAGATGATGTTGCCCTTTAAACATAGTTTCTCAAGATTTGGACAGTGAGCACCGAGATTTGAAGGTAATATTCCTTGCAAGTAGATGTATCCCATACCTAACACCCTCAAGCGCCTGCAATTTAAGAGGGATTTTAAAATGGGGATGATTTGATCAGAGCGGGTACCTTTACTTGTGAAGTTGTTGAAAGATAAGTCAAGCCATTCCAGGTGAGAAAGATTGCCCAACCAGTTAGGAAGGGGCCCTTGCAAAGAGTTGAGGGCCATTTCTATGTGGATGAGGGACCACGTGTTCATCCATGAGTCTGGTATGGCTCCCTTGAATTGATTAGCTGATAACGGTAGATATTTTAACTTGGGGAAGGTAGAGACCCAGGCAGGGAGAGTACCTTGCATCCTGTTGATATTCAAATTCAGTTGTGTCAAAGAAGTAAGGTTGGCCATGGACTTTGGAATGCTTCCACTGAAATAATTTTTGTCAAAATACACCAGTTGCAATTTGTCCAATCTTCCTACTGGCAGTGTTCCTTGTAGAGAATTGTCGGATAGAGCAAGCACTTTGAGGGAAGAGAGGTTGCCCAATTGATGTGGAGTGCATCCATCAAGATGATTCTGGAAAAGGTGGAGAAGCTCTAGTGTTGTGAGTTGTCCAAGGGAGGGTGGAACAGGGCCGGTGAGATCGTTGCCAGAAAGGTCAAGTTGGGTCATGTGTTTGAGATGAGCAAACGACTCTGGAATTGGACCGACCAGAGAGTTGTAGTAAAGGTACAGGCTGTTGAGGTGGGTGAGGTTTCCAAGAAAAGCAGGAATAGTGCCATTCAGATGGTTTTCATAAACGACAAGCTCGGTCATCACAAGCGACTCAGAGAATTCACAGCAACATTAAAAAAGTGCAAACAAGAGAGGTTCCCCAGTTGCGGAGGAATGGGGCCCTTAAGCATGTTGTAACCAAGATCAAGGTGCTCAAGTTGAGAAAGCTTACCCACCTGAGGGGGAATGAACCCGGACATAAAATTGTTAGACAGATCGAGCACCTTGAGCATGGACAAATTTGCGATGGCAGCAGATATTGATCCCTGCACAGCATTACTGGAAAGGTTGAGTGAGATGACTCTGCCTGCCAAAGAGCATTCAATTCCAGTGAAGCTGCAAGCATGAGCAGAGTCAGTCCGCCAATCTTGTAAAATCGAGTAAGGATCACCACTGATGCATCTCTTGAAGGCAATCAAAGATTTCATGTCATTAACAGTGGCAATAGCAGCATCGTTTGCATCTGCAGAAGCGGCAACCGAAGCAAAATGAAGCCGCAGCAGCAGGAAACATGCAAACAAAAACAATGTAAATCCCAGATGGCACGACAGAATGATGGATGCCATTATTATTCCTTACTAACGCAAGAAGCAAGGAGCGGTGGATTATGTTTGCAGCAAAGGCTTTTGCGTGTGTGATATATGTTAAGGTTTAGATTATGAATTTTCCATCATGGGAATCGTTTACAGTCCACTTGATTTATTTCCTGGTCTTTTCTCTTCACAAGCGTTACACAATTTGTAATTTCTTTTTCCGGTCAAAATAAAATGTAATTTTTTTGTCGGTCAAAATGAAATACAATTTCTTTTCCCGGTCATAGAATATTCGTCACAGAATTTCTCCAAGACCACGGAAAGTGAATGGAAAGCGTTGGACTTGGCCGCGAAAATTTCAGTCCCGCGATCTGCTCCGTGAAATACGCAAAAAACGAGAAGAAACACGATTTACTCCGTGAAATAGGCAAAAGAGGAGAAAAAACACGAATTACTCAGTCACGCGATTTACTCCGTGAAATTTGGGTCCCCCGATTTACTTAGAAGGTGCCGTGAAATATGGAGAAGAGAAGAGAAAAAAATGCAATGTTTACCTCGCAGGCCCCGTTCCAAACTTGATTTCCGTATGACCCAAATTTGACCCTTCGGCCTTCGGTTACCAAAGTAGCCCTTTTGTGATTTCCCTGTGTTTGTTTATTCATTCGTACTCTCTGTTTTCTGTGGTCTGTGTCATGATGCCATGAATCTTGATTGCTTGCTGGCCACTTAAAACAATGAAATGAAGTTTCTGGGAAGATTCAGAGCAGGAGAAGATAAGTATGAATTTAATGCACAATGCAGTCGAGAACAAGATAACAAGGCAATAATAATATGAAGCAAGGCAAGGCCACCATTTCAATGTATATGATCCAGACAAAATTTCATTGAAAATTATGAAATACGTACCCTACGTTTCTGTGCGCTCCCGAATCCAACCCGAACAGTTCATGAAAATTTATCTGAAATGGCGAATCTCCCCAACCCATAGCTTTATATTTATACATCCCTGTAGTACCTGCATGCCCAGTGCAAAAGTAGGGATGAGAATTTCATGAGCCTCTGATTGTATTGATACCTGTTTTTGTTAAATTGCATTTTAGGCATTATTAAGATCTGACCATCTACGGACCTGATCAAAGATAAAGCTTCTTTCTACAGACCTGATCAAAGATAAAGCTTCTTTCTCAGTTTCAGTATAATTTTAGATCATAGTTTTTTACCTGGGTGAAAGATCTGATTTATCTATACATTAGTGAGAGGATTAAAAATTTTGGTGAGCCTAGTTGAGTTGACAGGGCTTTTATAATCAAACCTTATTTTTAAAAAGAAATCAATATTTTTGCAGCTTTTAAATATAACTTAGCCTGGTTTTTCAATTTATAATGATTTTTGCCAACCCAACATATTTTCGGACTATTTAAACACTGTTTCATGCAAGTTAAAAAATGGGAAAAAAGAACTGAACCTAAACTCAGTCTTGGAAACAATCTTAACTACAAGTAACTACCTACACCATCATAATAACGACCATGTATATGCGTTAATGCATGACTCACTTGAAGGGAACACCATCATAATAATGACCATGTATATGCCTTAATGCATGATCATGATCTTATCCCTTAAGCCCTACATAAAGTTGTCACTAAAGTGTCACCTCATTGGTTGTAGTCTTTGCAACATTTCTCAACCCAAAGATGCTTTCTTTCCCTTTATATACCCCACGAGCAAGGCAAGCTTCATCAAAGCCAGCCTTGAACTAGCAATCAGAGCAATAACAATAGCATCATCATTGCAGCAGTCCATGAAAATGGTCCTAATCGTGTTGAGCGCACTTTTCATGTTGCCACTGCTAGCAATGGCAACTGCAACGCCCGTTGGGGGACATCCTGGTAAGTTACGTGAGTGAATTAAATGAATTGTTCATACATTATTCAATTATCTTTGATTACCTGATTTGATGATGAGAGACACACTAGCACCCTTAATGCATGATCATGATCTTATCCTTTAAGCCCTACATAAAGTTGTCACTAAAGTGTCACCTCATTGGCTGTAGTCTTTGCAACATTTCTCAACCCAAAGATGCTTTCTTTCCCTTTATATACCCCACGAGCAAGGCAAGCTTCATCAAAGCCAGCCTTGAACCAACAATCAGAGTAATAACAATGGCATCATTACAGCAGCAGTCCATGAAAAGGGTCCTGATCATGTTGAGCGCACTTTTCATGTTGCCACTACTAGCAATGGCAACCGCAACGTGGGGGACATTGTGGTAAGTTACGAGAGTGAAATAAATGAATCATTCATAGATTATTCAATTATCTTTGATTACGTCTGATTTGATGAGAGAGACCCTAGCACCCTTAATGCATGATCATGATCTTATCCCTTAAGCCCTACATAAAGTTATCACTAAAGTGTCACCTCATTGGCTGTAATCTTTGCAACGTTTCTCAACCCAAAGATGCTTTCTTTCCCTTTATATACCCCATGAGCAAGGCAAGCTTCATCAAAGCCAGCCTTGAACCAGCAATCAGAGCAATAGCAATGGCATCATCACAGCAGCAGTCCATGAAAATGGTTTTCATGTTGCCACTGCTAGCGATGGCAACCGCAACGCCCGTGGGGGACATCGTGGTAAGTTACGAGAGTGAATTAAATGAATCGTTCATACATTATTCAATTATCTTTGATTACGTCTGATTTGATTTGATGAGAGAGACAGTAGCACCCTTAATTTGTTCCTTTCGTAGTCCCTCTAGGCAACTGTACCCGTCCAGGCCAGGGCCAGGGCCACGACAGCCTACTCCAGTCTATCTTTTCTGAATAAGTTGTTTCCATCACGTCTACTACCAGTATTATCATAATGAGAAGACTATCTTAAATAAATTAGAGAGCGTATAGATGCGCTCTTACCACTTAGTACTAGTACGTTTAAATACCACCAACCCACTGCCAAAAACCACCGTGTTACTCATCTTTCAGCGGCCATCGGCCAGCCTGAAGGCCTGTCTCAGGCATATATGTACCGCCTGCGTTCANAGCACTAGTCCCATGGGTAGTTGAAGGTTCATCAAGATCCATGACTACATCATAACCCTTGGGCACTTGGCTAACTGTGTTAATGTATTCATTAGGGAACTCAGGATCTATGGCTACTTGGTCATCAATAATTGAAACTATGAGTTGTATGACTATAGCTTGACCTTTTTTTAAGCATTGAAAGATATAATGGAGGTTGAACTTCATAGTTATGGCTTTCCATTGGGCTATACAGCTACTTTTGTAGATGTTGGTTGTTACAGCTCTAAGTATGTTGCCCTTGCAAATTACAATGACTTGGCTTCTGATGAGGTAGTGTCTTCATTTCTTTAAAGAGAATATTAGTGCTAAACAATACTTCTCCACTTTAGTGTATCAAGTCTCATGGGCAACTGATGCATGGCTAAGATAGTACACAGGCATTTCTACTCCATCATCACATTTCTAACAAAGTGGAGAGGCGATGGATGTATTGAAGATGATGAGATAAATGTAAAATGGTTTACCCTCTTGCAAAGGATAGACTATCAGTAGTTGTATCAACTCTTGCTTAAGGTTTTCAAAGGCCTCTTGGCATTGAGATGTCCACTCATAGTGAACTCCTTTCTTTTTTCTTTTTTTTTGAAAAAGGTCGGGAGAAAATATTTCAAAAAAATAAGAGCTACACAGGTGTGTAAGAGACCGCTGGCCCCACACCAACCACAACAGAAACCGCAGGAAGACAGAAATGACCCCCCAAAGGGCCTAACCCTCCCCCCCGCCGCAGGCATTCCCGCAGGCAGGTAGGCACCCGTGCACCCCAATCACCGTTGGCATCACCGCCGGCGGGCAAAAATCCCCAATCCCAAACCCTTACCTAAAGCTACAGACCAAGCCTGCAGCCCCAGCCCCCAGGAGAGCACCTTCATGGTGATACGACTGAACGTTCGTAAACCTCCCGGAGTGTGGGTTGCACTCCCAAATCGACATACAGTTGCGCGGTTTTCTACCGGGTGTGGTTGCTTTCGGGGCGACCTGCCTTGGGGGCTTGCAGGGAGACCGCCATCCCTTTCTCACGCGGCGTCCCCCGGCAACCGGAGAGGGTTCTCGGGCACGTCGAACCCCGACTGGTGGTGATCCAGTCGGTCAGCGACAGCGGGGACTGCCCCCCAGCGACGAACCAGCCCCCCCGGTCTGGGGGGTTTGGGGGGAGCCATTGCAGCGCGTCTTGGCCCCGTCAGGAGCAGTGCCCATCATGCCAAACCTGTCGTCCTGGACCCTAGCCACAGGTCCCCCATCGCGCGAAGTCCTAGAGGGTCCGCTCCCCTCGCCATCGTTCCAAATGATGGCCGTACCAAGCA
>MNCI01014752.1:834585-859081 GCA_015680685.1 Gnetum montanum | reverse complement strand
ATTAAACAAAAGGCAAACACCCCAAAGGTTACCTTATCCTCAAGCTAACCCAAGGCAGTTCCACCAACCCTTAACATATTATCCCAGTGGAACTCCACCACAGCTGATTGAGCAATATCAATAGTGGAAGCACCCACAATCATGGGGAATTCCACCACCAAGACAATAGTATCCTTACCGGCAACTTGGCCTGTATGGATATTACGTGCAGCATCCAATCTCCCCACGTGACTCTACTGGTCACGTCACTCAACCTCACTACCAACCCCATGAGTATTATGGGACTCCCTCTTCTAGAGGTGATATTTCACAAGCATATCATCCTTCTCATCTAGCCACATCTCTTCCACCAATAGCTCCATTACCACCTGCTTCCATGATGCAAGGTGAAATCCCTACCCAGCCGCAACAACGTAACGTCACGAGGGCTGTTAACTCTCAACCTACTATTGCTTCCAAAAACCACATGAAGAAAAGTCCTTTCTTTAGAACCAATAGTCCAACCAAGCCCTTGCAATCACAAGCAGCTGATTCCTTAGATGCCTCAGTATCAATCAAAGCTTCAAAGCCCCTTTCAACCCAATCACCACACTCAACACATATGGTCATGCTAACACATGTCATCACTGATTGAAGCAAAGCTGGCCACCTTCCCAGGAAATTATCTGATCTTTGGAGTCCTATGATACACTTATAAATCATTAGAAATGTGCCATGGAAAGGCTCTTTTGGATTTAAGTTCTGGTGTCAACTTGATTTCTCAAGAAATGCACAAGGCTTGGAACCTGCCTCCATTGAAAACGAGCAACATTCATCTAGAGTTGGCCAACCAGTCCATCACTGTCCCATTGGGACTGGTGGAAGACATTGTTACCACTGTTTGTGGGTGGTCGTACCCAGATGAATTCCTAGTGATTCAAGTAAACAATGATAAGGGGGACTTCCCAATCATAATGGGAAGAGCATGGCTAAGCACCATCGACGCATGCCTAGGAATCCGTGATCTTTCCCTAGAAATATGAAAGGAAAATACATTCGGAAAGATCGAGAAGAAGAAATCTCCATGCATCGCATACAGTGACACAGGGTGTAATTACAGGTAGAGGTCATGGTTTGTGCAAAGTTTAGCATTGCCTGCATGCAATCAGTGTGCACAAGTGATTAACATACAAAGATTCTTGTATGTAGTAGCCACACGATAGGAAGACACCCAGTGGCTAATAGCTGATCAAAAAAGTAGTTCACTCATATGCATGGAACTAATTGAGGGTTTGACTTGTGCTTACATCGATAGCATAGATACATTAGAGCAAGTCCACCATCAACTTCCAAGTCTTAACCTTGAAAATATCAATTGAAGGAAGTTGGAAATCCCTGAGAAATTTAAGTAGGAGCCCCTTGAGCTGAAACCATTGTCCACCGGTATGGAATACACATTCCTTAAAAATGAAAAACCAGTAATTATCGATGCTAAGCTTGCTCCTCAATAGAAAGAAGAACTGTTGAAGGTAATAAATAAATGGTTAGAAGCCTTCACTTGTTCATATCACAAATTAATTGAAATAGATCCTAGGATATGTCAACATAGAATTTACACTGACCCCTCCATGAAGCCTCGAAGACAAGCATAGAGCGATTGAACCCTAAGCTAAAGCAGAAATCGAATAGCTTCTCAAGGCTGGGTTCATATACCCCATTGCTAATAGTGAATGGGTTAGCCCCTTAGTTATTATGCCTAATAAAGCATAATAGTGTATGGGTTAGTTATTAGCGATCTGTTATGTTTAAATATGGCAACATTCAAAGATCACTTTCCATTGCCATTTTTTGACCAAGTCTTAGACACCATCGCAGGGCATCACTATTATAGTTTTCTAGATGGATATAGCAGATATAACCAAATACATATAGCCCTAGAAGACCAAGCCAAGACTATGTTCACCAGCCCTTGGGGAACATTTGCATACAAAAATATGCCATTTGGCTTGTGCAATGCCCCTACAACATTTCAATGACAAGTTCTAAGCATATTCCAACAAAAGATAGGGAATGGCATGGAGGTCTTTATGGATGACTTCTCCACTTATGGAGTAAACTTTGATCAAGCCTTGGACTGGTTGGAGCAAGTGTTAAAAAGATGTGTAGAAACCAATTTGAGGCTCAACTAGTAGAAAAGTCATTTGATGGTCCAAGAAGGTGTAGTACTAGGGCACAAAATCTCACACACAGGGATAGAGGTAGACCCTGATAAAATCAAAATTATCCAAGGAATTACCCATCAACCGAAAAATATCAAAGATATTCGGTCATTCCTTGGACATACTAGCTACTATAGGAGATTTATTGAGAACTATTCAAAGGTTGCCAAATCATTGGTGGAATTAACGAAAAAGGACGTACCTTTCAAGTGGACTAGGGAATGTGAATTAGCTTTCCAAACTCTAAAACAGAAGCTAGTAGGAACACCCATTCTACAAGCTCTTGACTGGTCCAAAACATTCCATATCATGATTGACGCATCCAACTATGCTTTAGGAGCCATACTTACATAGTTAGATGACCAGAAGCATCCTTATTACATCCACTTGCAAGTAGAAGTATCTCTAGTACACAACTTAACTACACTACCATAGAGAAAGAATTAATAGCTATAGTGTTTGCACTAGAAAAGTTTAGACACTATGTATTAGGATATAAAGTATATATACATATAGATCATAGTGCAATCTGGTTCCTCATGAATAAGCCAATGGTAAGCCATCGTATCATACGATGGCTTGTAATCTTACAAGATTTCGATTTAACGATGATCAATCATAAGGGCACCGAGAATGTAGTTGCTAATCATTTATCTCGGTTGTGATGGGACAACAAAGAGGATGAGTATCCAATTTTTGATCATTTCCCTAATGAATTCCTCTTTGCGGATGTAGTGAATAATCAATCACCCATGGAGAAAAACTGGTACAATAGCATTCTTACCTATCTTCTCACCAACAAACACCACAAGAGTTAAACCTTAAGAAGAAACAACAGTTTCTTCATTGAGCCAAGTACTTTATGGAGATCAATGGGCAACTTTACAAAGTGTGTCCCGATGACTTGGTTTGATGGTGTGCTCCTGATATAGATCAACTGTGAGTTCTCCAAGATGCTCATGAGGGTCCTTGTGGGGTTCATTACGCTAGGAGATGAATGGTCATCAAGATACTACTTGCAGGATATTATTGGCCTACATTATTTTGGGATGCCCATTGTTTAATCCAATCTTGTGAGCGCTGTCAACGTGATGGGGGAATAACTGCTAGAATGGAGGGTCTGCAACAATGGATTTAACTGTTAGAACCCTTCAACATTTGGGGAATTGATTTTATGGGGCCGATTACACCAATGTCCAATGGAAAAGATTATATTATTGTTGTCATTGATTACCTAAGAAAATGGGCTGAAGAAACTATTGTTAAAGATTGTACATCATCAACAACAAATCATAAATAGCTTTGGTGTGCCGCGTGCACTTATTTTAGATAATGGTACATACTTCATAGGTGCAACTTTTCAGAAATTAATGTAATGCTTAGGGGTTGAGCATAAATTGACTACACCATACCACCCCCAAGCGAACGGTCAAGTAGAAGTCACCAACAGGGAGATTACGAAGATATTGACAAGAACCATTAGCAAGTTTAGGCAAGACTGGAGCACTGAATTGAGTGATGCTATTTGGGCATACCGCTCCACACGAAAACTCCTTATAGGCTACTCTCCCTATGAGTTAGTGTACGGTAAATTACCAACACTTCCCATTCAAACTAAGCTCCATACACTATCCACGACATGTGACCTCAACCTTGACCTTGATCTAGCATAGAAACAATGGTTAGTATTCCTTAACTTGCTAGATGAAAACTGATTAGTTGCCCGGTCATCTAATGAATTGCACAAGGCCTTCAGTAAACAACATCATGACCTAAGAATTAGGAAAGTTAAATATCAGCAAGGAGATAAGGTTCTCTACTAGAATCCCACACATGTGCCACAATGTACTAAATTTCAAACACTGTGGGAAGGACCTTATATTATTTATGCAACTTTTCCTTCAGGGGCCATGACAATATACAAACCTGAAAGCCCGGATAAGAAACTTTTGGCCAACGTGCAATAGACCAAACCTTTGCAGGAGCTTAGGATAGATAGTACACATGCTACCTCTCTTGATGGACAACCTTGCTCACTATTTTGGATCTCCTCCTTCCAACTTAGTCATGGGGGAGAAGGCCACCTATGCTAACTATTCTAGGCCCTCAGTTCTTTTTGACTTTTTGTTTTACACATTCTTTCAAATTTTCTTATTTTTTTTATACCATCGTTCATGTTTTTACTATTTCTTTGTTTGCTTGATTTATTTTTATTCATCACCTAATAAGTGCTCATGATGGTGGATTGAATTATATCATATTGATTGTTAATGTTTGGTTTTTACCTTTGAATTATGATGATGATATTAAGGTATGGTTCTTTTGGTAAAACAGGCAATGAGTCCACAACGTCCACTCATCCATACAACTCTATGGTCTCCTTTGGCTTGGAACTATATAGTTCCCTTTATCTAAGTAAACTTGTTAACGAATTGGTGGCTAGGTATTTTTCAAACCAAGGAAAGACTTAAAGGATGAAAAGGGTGTGACCTCAAAGGGATTCGATGCATTGGTGCTGGCCACTCTCTTGGATGCTTGGATGCTTTTTCTTGGGTTTTCCACCATTCTGACATTGTTCAAATATTAGGAAGCTAAATGAATAAAAATAAGTCTTTGAATGGTATGGTTCTCATGCATAAATATCAAGAGAGAGAGAGAGAGAGNAGAGAGAGAGAGAGAAGAGAAAAAGGTGAGAATTCAAAGCACACCCCTTAGACATAATAAAGTAATATGGGCTACAAGCACTGGTTATGGCACTGGAAAGACATGTTACCCATGCTTGAAGGTTCCCTCTAATTAAGGCCCTTCTTGCTTCCTACTTCTCCATCTCATTCTCCTTGGGATGGTGGTCACTCTTTGTGAAAGCATTCTTGTTGCCTCAAGAGGATGGATTGGCCAAGTGTATTGATGTGAGGTTACTGAATGTGGTTGGTTTGAGTTTGGATTTGGGATGAGTTCTACTTAGTTATCTTAACCATGAAATACACAAGGGGCTTTACACAACCTTGTACTTGGGATTCCATTCCATTCTCTCCTCTCCATATTTCTTCCCATTTTCCACCTCATTGCCAATTTTATCATTAGTTTATTCTGGGTTGATGCATTATTTTTCTTTGGTGAATTCTTGTGGGTAAGTTTTTAACTCTTTCTTCTAAATGACATTCCTAGAGCCTACGGACTCTTTGGTTTGTAGGTTTGTCAGGGCATAAAGGTTATGAGCTTGCTTTGGGGAGGACCCACTTACATATCTTTTGGTTTGGTTAATTTAAGTTCTTTACCCTTAGAAATTATTACAATCAAATTATTTTTATTTACCCCATCCATGTCATCCAAATTATATGCACCTACACAACTATTTGTAATGAGTTCCTTTTTATTGGTGTGAATACCCTCTTTCCACTACTCCTTGTGTCAAGTTTTCTCTGAATTGTATGGATCACTTCTATTATTTAACCCATTCGTCAGTCTTTCCACTAACAATATCAAGCAAGAAATCTATCACAATTACAACTTGGCTAGATAAAATCACCAACAAGACAAGGTATTCAACCATTATTTATGTATTATATATACTAATACTTGGTTTTGTTGTGATTGCAGTGGGAAGAGTGGATTGGAAGTAGGACTGTCGTCACCAAGGAGGATGCAACCATATCACTCACGGGAGATTGTTCATGACTGCTGGATCTCTTTTACCTCTCCTTCATTCTTCTATTGCCAAGAGGGGTTGAATGTCCTTTGGATCTATTGGTGTTATTTCCTAATTTTCATGAACACCAATTTTGTATGTAATTGTAATATTATATGCTTGGGCACTTCTGTATTTGTCTATTTTCTTTGTGTCACTCTGCATGTCAGTCAAATAAGTTCACATCCCTAGAATATATTTTTTAAAGAACTTATTTCTCTTCTTCTATACTCAAGGATAAGTTTTCATTCAGTCGTGGAGGTATGATGAGAGCAGTTACTCTAGCGGTTACTCTAGTAGTTATTCTAATTATTAGAGTGGTTACTATAGTGGATACTATAGCAGTTACTCTAATTATTAGAGTGGTTACTCTAGCGGTTACTTTAGTAATTATTCTAATTATTAGAGTGATTACTCTAATTATTAGAGTAGTTGCTCCTAAGCCTATAAATACAGTGCCCAGGCGCACAATTGGGAGGAAGTCTTTTAGCAATCAAGTAGTGAAACTTTTGTAATCTGTTTGAAAGTTAGAGTATTTTCCAAGTGCTTGTAGTAGGAGGTTGAAGTGTGGATGGATCTTTATTCAAGAATTTATGTACCTGAGCATACCATTGTGTTGGCAATAAAGACGAGCTCTTTGATCCATCCTTGCAGCACTTGAGATTTGTTTTCTTAAGCATTTATTTTATTTTATTTTCTTATGCATTTATTTTATTTTATGAACTTTACATTTTTTTTATTAGCACAACAATTCATTTTAATCAATTACGCAAATCATTAAATTACACAAGCACGACCACTTCGAGCATACGTGTAATGCTTGGTAACCCAGTAATGATTAGCATTTGGTAATCCCAGCAGTGTTGCACTAGTTCAGGATGTGTATGGCAAGTGGAAATGGATGCTGGTGTTAGGACTAGTTAGAACTTAGTTAATGAGTAGTTAAGTTAAATTAGTCACTTAGTTACCTCTCTCCTTCCCTACTAGTGCAAGACATAAAAACATAAAAGCTATAAAAATCATATGCCTCAAGCTTATTTAACCATATAATCATGATATATAGGTAAGCTTGGAAAGAAAAAAATCAACCAACTCGTCCTTGTTCCACAAGGGCACATAAGCACTTAGTCCTTGGAATTTGACCAGATCCTGTGTGAAACGCTCGTATTCGTATGGTTGAGCGTAGGGGTACCTCGCCGCTCATCAGAGATGATCTATTTCATATTTTCCAAGAATTCATTAAAGAAGTTTGTATTGGTAAAAATATTAATAAATGTGTGGTTTGTATTCTTTGTAAGAATGGATGATGAACTATGATATCGCGTACGCGATATCAGATCAACCATGCGATGTCAGATACCCAATATTGCAACCTATCTCCTTGCTAAGGCACCCTTGGTTTTCACATTAGAAGTTAGACCCTTAGCAAATGTCTTGTCATTTCCCCCCAGAGTTAGAATTATTTCTGCATGCCCACAGTAGGAGTCATAGAGTGAACAGATCTTTATTCGAGCATTGTGTACCTGAGCACACTTTGTGTACGGTAGTAAAGACGAACTTTATGATAAACCTTGCAGCATATAGAATAGATTAATTAGTGTTAATTATTATTTAATGCTTTTGTAGTTAATTAATGATTTCTCTCACCCTATAACTCTCTTAGTTAAATACACTCAATACGACCGCTTCGAGCATGCGTGTAGCGCTTGGCAACCCAGTAACGATTAGCGTTTGGTAATCCCAGTAGCGTTGCACTAGTTCAGGATGTGTACGACAAGTGGGAATAGATACTGGTGTTAAGAGTACTTAGAACTTAGTTAATGAGTAGTTAATTTAGATTAGTCACTTAGTTATCTCTCTTCCCCTCCTTATTAGTGCAGGATATAAAACACATAAAAGCCATAAAAATCATATGCCTCAAGCTTACTTAACCATACAATTATGACATACAAGTAAGTTTGGGAAGACAACGATTAACCAACCTGTTATTGTTCCATGAAGGCGCATAGGCACTTAGTCCTTGGAATTCGACTAGATCATGCATGAAATGCTCGTATTCATATGGTTGAGCATAGGGGTACCTCACCGTTCATCATTGGCATCGTTGCTGGGGACTTAGTTGTTTGTGCACTAAGTAGTACTTAGGAAATCATTCACATCGTTGGAATGAACCCTTAGGGCTGATTAAGAAAAAGATAATAGTACATTACACACTAAACAAGACAAGATGTCTTCTTCTATGCACAAAAGCACTTCACTACCTAGGACTAACACAAGAAGGAACTGACGGCAGAATACACGTGACATTGATCCGCCAGTTCCTCAACAGTTTCAAGTGGTATATATTCATCTCAATGAATATGTACCTAACTTCACCTTTATTCTCTACCAAGATGAACAGTTACGTTGGAATGACTTGGAAGGTAACATAGTGTTACCTCCCGACCGTTCAGTCCCAAGTATGCTTCTTCGTGCTCTCACATGAATAGGCATGCAACACTTACACGCAGAATACATTACATAGGACTATGATTTGAGAGATTATCATCCCACATAGGCATAACATCAAAGGGATTTGCAACAGGAGAGACACCATAAGTCCTTGAAGGGAAAATGATCCAAGGATGCCCCCCATGTTTTAAGAAAAATTGAGGGTGATGAACATGCCTCTAGTAGTCACCCACATAATGATGTTTCCCCCCCCCCCTGGACATAGGCTAAGGGGTTGTGTATCAGAACCTCCATTTTACTATTTATAACCCAGGTGTTGATATCAATGGACACAAAGTGTCTAAAAAGGAAACAAAGAAACATGACAAAGGTGTGCATTCTAATCACAATCATGATTGAGGTAGGGACCACTAAAGAGAAGGTAGTAGACACCATCATGGTGGCAATTCTCCTTCTTCTTCCTCTTCATCGTCTCTTTCACCCTCTCCTTCCGTGTTCAGATGTAGCCATAGAGAAACATATCGTGAGGATAAGGGAAAATAAAGTGGAAGTCACAGATGAGATAACTAAGATAGAGGATGAGGACACTCTAGGGAATCATGTCATAGAAGAAGGGAGAGTAGGGAACCATGTAGGCATCATAGACGTTATGAACAAGATGATTCTGATGAACCCCTACTCATCATGCGAAACATGCTAGATATAACTGAGGCCGTGAGAGTTCCAACAAGGCACCAAAAAGATAGTAGGATTAAGAGGTTAGACATGAATAACATCCCACAATTTGAAGGGGGATATAATGTTGATCCTCAAAATCACTTACAACCATTTCATGATGCGTGTGCCTTGCAAAACATAGAAAATGAGTGGCAAAAACTTAAGTTGTTCCCATGGATACTAATAAAAGAAGTTGAAAGCTGGTATCGGTCCTTAGAACTAGAATCCATTCATAGGTGGAGTACTATGTTAGAACTGTTCAACGATAAGTACCAAACATACTCCCAGGTGTCTAACCTGTGAAAGAAAATCCAAGGATGGAAACAAGGAAGTTATGAACCCTTGGATGCTACCATGGGCTACTATTATGCACTATTACATTGTTGTCTTGGCCATGGTTATTCGCAGTGGGATCAACTATGCCATCTCGTAGATGGGCTTAGGTATGAAATGAGAAGAACCCTTGGTACTTATGCCCAAGGAAGGTTATTTGAGCTTAGGTTCCATCAAATTCACAGATTAGTGGAGCAAGTTGCTAAGGAAGAAGGTGAGCTACGAAGAGAGAAAGTGCAAAAGAATATAACTGAGATCCTTCCCTCTGAAAGAAGGGAGTAAGATTTTATGAGGATGAGGAAGAATCACCACTCAAAGAGATGGTGAATAGGAAAAATCTTGCCTATCCAAAAGTTAGCATCAGAAGTATCAGCAAAGGTAGAACAAATGTGGGATTCCCTGGATAGTAGGTTTCAAATTGTTCTCAAAGTAGTAGAGGAGTATAGAGAGCGAGGTAGTGATCATGACAAAAAAAAAGAGAGAAGCGGAAAATGCACGTAACAAGGGTAAGGGTAAAGTTGCTATTATTGAAGAGGTTGTGGACTTAGGTATAGATGATGATAGTGGATGCGAGATATGTTAATATGACCATCCCAAGAGATGTTTCCCTGTGATCTTACATCTTCAGGAGTCTGGGGTGTATGCACTTAATTCACGTTTGAACAAATGACAAACATCTTGACGGTTACCTTATCCCCAAGGTAAACCAAGGCAGTTTCACCAACCTATAATGTATTATCCAAGTGGAACTCCACCACAACCAATTGAGCAGCATCAACAGTGGTAGCATCCACAATCATGGGGAATGCCACCACCAAGGCAACAATATCCTTACTGGCAACCTGACCCATATGGATATTACATGCAACATACAATCTCTCCACGTGACTCTATTGGTCACGTTACTCCCCAACATCACTACCAAGCCCATGAATACTATAGGACTCCCTCTCCTAGGGGTGACATTCCACAAGTGTACCATTCTTCCAATCCGACCGCATCTCTCCCACCAATAGCTCCATTACCACTTGTTCTAGTAATGCAAGGTGAACTCCCTGCTCAACCATAGTAGCATAATGCCACAAGGGCTATTAATTCTCAACTTACTATTGGTTTTAACAACCGTGCGAAGAAAAGATCTTGCTTTAGAACCAGTAGTCCAACCAAACCTTTGCAACCCCAAGTGGCTGAGTCTTTAGATGCCTCCATATTAACTAAAGCTTCAGAGCCCCCTTCGAACTTAACACCATATTCAATGCATACGGTCATGTTAACACATGCCATTATTTATTGGATCAAAGCTGGCCACCTTCCCAGGAAATTCTATGATCCTAGGAGTCCCCTAATATATCTACAAATCACTAGGAATGAGCCATGCAAAGCTCTTTTGGATTCAGGATCCGATGTCAACCTAATATCCCAAGAAATGTATAAGGCCTAGAACCTACCCCCATTAAAAAAGAACAATGTCCATTTAGAGTTAGCCGACTAGTCCATCACTGTTCCCTTGAGATTAGTGGAGGACATTGTTACCACTGTTTGTAGGTGGTCGCATCCAGTTGACTTCCTAGTGATCCAAGTGAATAACAGTAAGGGGGACTTCCCAATCATAATGGGAAGGGCATGGCTCAACACTATTGATGTGTACCTAGGAATCTACGATCTTTCCCTAGAAATATCTAAGGAAAATACTTTTGAAAGGATCGAGAAGAAGAAGGTTCCATGCATCGTATACAATGACACAGGGTGCAATTGCATGTAGAGATCATGGGTTGTGCAAAGTTTAACATTGCCTGCATGCAATCAGCATGCACAAATGATCAACATACAAAGGTGCTTGTATGTAGCATCCACATGACAAGAACACACCTAGTGGCTGATAGTTGATCAGGAAAGTAGCTCACTTATATGCATGGAACTGACTGAGGGTTTGAATTGTGCTTACATAGATAGCATAGATGCATTAGAGCAAGTCCAGCGCCGACTTCCCAGTCCTAACTTAGAAAACATCAACTTGGGGAAGTTGGAAATTTCTAATAAATTTAAACAAAAGCTCCTAGAGTTAAAACCATTGCCCACCAGTATGGAGTACATGTTCCTTAAGAATGGAAAACTAGTAATCATCAATGTAAGACTTGCTCCGTAACAAAAAGAAAGTTTGCTCAAGGTAATAAACAAGTGGTCAAAAGCCTTCACCTGGTCATATCCAGAATTAACTAGAATAGATCCTAGGATATGCCAGCATAGGATTTACACTGACTCCTCCATGAAGCCTCGAAAACAACCATAGAGGCAATTGAATCCAAAGTTGAAGTAAGTAGTGAAAGAAGAAATCGAATAGCTTCTAAAGGCTGGGTTCATATACCCCATTGTTGATAGTGAATGGGTTAGCCTCTTAGTAATCGTGCCTAAAAAGGGAGGAAAATGGAGGGTCTGCATAGATTTTAGGCTTCTAAACATGGCAACATTCAAGGATCACTTTTCATTGCCATGTTTTAACCAAGTCTTAAACACAATCGTAGGGCATCGCTATTATAGTTTTCTAGATGGCTATAGCAGATACAACCAAATACAAATAGCCCCAGAAGACCAAGCCAAAACTACATTCACTAGTCCTTGGGGAATGTTTTCATATAAAAAAATGTCGTTTGGCTTGTGCAATGCCCCTGCCATGTTTCAACGCTTAGTTCTAAGCATATTCCAGTAGCAGATAGGAAATGGTGTGGAAGTCTTTATGGATGACTTCTCCACTTACGAAGAAAGTTTTGATCAAGACTTGTACTGGTTAGAGCAAGTGTTGAAAAGATGTGTAGAATCTAATCTAAGGCTCAAATGGCAGAAAATTCATTTAATGGTCCAAAAAGGTGTAGTACTTGGGCATAAAATTTCACATGCAGGGATAGAGGTAGACCCTGAGAAAATCAAAGTGATCCAAGGAATTACCTATCAACTAGAAACTATCAAAGACATTCGGTCATTCCTTGGACACACTGGCTACTATAGGAGGTTCATAGAGAACTTTTTGAAGGTTTTCAAGTCATTGGTAGAGTTAACGAAAAAGGACGTACCCTTCGAGTGGACCAGGGAATGTGAACTAGCTTTCCAAACTCTGAAATATAAGTTAGTAGAAACACCCATTCTACAAGCTCCTAACTGGTCCAAACCATTCCATGTCATGACTGATGCATCCAACTATGCCTTAGGATCCGTGCTTACATAGTTAGATGACCAGAAATGCCCTTATTACATCCATTGTACAAGTAAAAGTATAGCTAGTGCACAACTTAACTACACTACTACAGAAAAAGAATTAATGGTTGTAGTGTTTGCACTAGAAAAATTTAGGCACTATGTATTGGGATACAAAGTATTCATATACACAGATCATAGTGCAATCTGGTTTCTCATGAATAAGCCAATGATAAGTCCCCATATTATATGATGGCTGGTAATCCTACAAGATTTCGATTTGACAATGATCAATCGCAAGGGCATCAAGAATGCAGTTGTCGATCATTTATCTCAGTTGTGCTAAGACAGGAAAGAGGATGAGTATCCAATTTCCGATCATTTTTTTGATGAGTTCCTCTTTGCCGGTGTAGTGAATAACTAATCACCCATGGAGATAAATTGGTACAGTAGCATTCTTACCTATCTCCTTACCCAAAAAACACCACAAGAGTTAGACCTTAGGAAGAAACAACAGTTTCTTCACAGAGCCAAGTACTTTATGGAGATCAATGGAAAACTTTACAAAGTATGTCCCAATGGCTTGGTTTGATGGTGTGTTCTTGATAGAGATCAACTAAGAGTTCTCCAAGATGCTCATGAGGGCCCTTGTGGGCATCATTATGCTGGGAGACGAACGACTATTAAGATCTTTCTTGTAGGGTATTATTGGCCTACCTTATTTTGAGACACCCATCTATTTGTCCAATCTTGTGAGCACTGTCAACATGATGGGGAAATGACTGCTAGAATGGAGGGTCCGCAACAATGGATTCAACCGTTAGAACCCTACGACATTTGGGGAATTGATTTCATGGGATCCATTACACCAATGTCTAATGGAAAAGCTTACATCATAGTTACTGTAGACTACTTAACAAAATGGGTTGAAGCAGCTGCCGTTAAAGATTTCACATCATCTACAGTTGCATGATTTTTTCAACAAGTTGTCAATAGGTTTGGTGTGTCGTGTGCACTTATCTCAGACAACAGTACACATTTCACAGGTGCAAATTTTTGGAAGTTAATGCAATGCTTAGGGGTTGAGCATAAATTGACTACACCATACCACCCCCAAGCAAACTGTCAAGCCAATGTCACCAATAGGGAGATTACTAAGATACTAACCAGAACCATTAGCAAGTATACGCAAGACTAAATCACTAAGCTGAATGATGCTCTTTGGGCATACCGCTCCACATGGAAACTCCCTATAGGCTACTCTTCCTACGAGTTAGTGTATGAAAAACTTCCAATGCTCCCTATCCAAACTGAGCTTCGTACACTAGCCATGGCATGTGACCTCAACCTTGACCTTGATCTAGCACAAAAACAAAGGTTGATGACTCTTAACTTGCTAGATGAGAATTGACTAGCTACCCTATCATCCAATGAGTTGCACAAGGCATTTAATAAACAATGTCATAACCTGAAAATTAGAAAAGTTAAGTATCAGCCAAGAGATAAGGTTCTCTACTAAAACCCCACACATGTGTCATAATGTACCAAATTTTAAAAACTATGGGAAGGACCTTACATTATCTATGCAACTTTTCCTTCAGGAGCCATGACCATATATAAACTTGAGAGCCCAGATAAGAGACTACTAGTCAACGTGTAATAGAAAAAATCCTTCCATGAATTTAGGACATCCAGAACATATGCTACCTCTATAGGTGGGCAACCTTGCTCATTATTTTAGATCTCCTCCTTCCAAATCAGTCATGGGGGAGATGGCCACCTCTACTAACCATTGAAGGCCCTCAGTCCTTTCTAAATTTTTTTTTCACATTTCTTTAAACTTTCTTATTTTTTTTACACCATCATTCATATTGTTACCATTTCTTATTGTGATTACTTTATTTTTTTCATCACCCAATAAGTGTTCATGATGGTGGCATGAATAATACCACGTTGATTGCTAATGTTTGGATTTTACCTTTGAAGTACAATGTTGATATTAAAGTATGGTTCTTTTGATTAAACAGGCAATGAGTCCACGACATTCATGCATCTATAAAATCCTATGGTTTTCCTTGGCTTGGAACTGTACAGTCCCTTTCTTTAATAAAACTATTAACGAATTGGTGACTAGGTATTTCTTAGACTAAGGAAAGACTCAAAGGATGAAAAGGGTGTGAATTCAAGGGGATTCTATGCATCTGTACTAGCTACTCTCTTGAGTGCTTGGATTATTTTTCTTTGAGTTTTCTACCATTCTAACCATTCATCAAATCTCTAGAAGTTGAGTACATAAAAATAAGTCTTTGCATGGTGTGGTTCTCACGCAGAAAAAAAAACACACAAAAAAAAAGGTAATTCAAAGCACACCCCTTAGACACAATAATGAACTTGGGCTACATGCACTAGTTATGGCACTAGAAAGACATGTTACCCATGCCTGAAGGTTCCCTCTAACTAAGGCCCCTTCTCGCTTTCTGGTTCTCCATCTCACTCTCCTAGGAATGGTGGTGACATTTTGTAGAGGCATGCATGTTGCTTCAAGAGGATAGGTTGGTCAAATGTGTTGATGCAAGGTCACTGAATGTGGTTTGCTGAGCCTAGACTTGGAATAAGTTCTACTTGGTCACATTAACCATAAAACCCAAAACGGACTTTACATAACCTCATTCTTGGGTTTCCATTCAATCTTCTCCTCTCCATATTTATTTTCCATTTTTTACCTCATTACTATTTTATCATTAGTTTGTACTTTGGTTGATGCATTGTTTTTCCTCGATAATTTCTTATCAGTAAGGTTTTAACTCTTGCTTCCAAATGACATTCCTAGAGCCTACGGACTCTTTGGTTTGTGGGTCTGTTAGGGTATTAAGGGCATGAGCCTGCTTTGGGGAGGACCCACTTGCATTCCTTTTCGGTGCATTTGTTAACTTCTTTCCCTTAAACATTTCCTGTAATCAACAATTTTTTGTTTCATCCCCATCTATGACATCCATTTTATTGTCATTGTCATTGTTACTTTTTCTCCATCTTTCTTATTCCTTATCCTTTTCCATCCTATCGCTACTAGAGGATCGCTCTCAGTCATGGTGCCCTTGGCACAATTTTTTAAAATTTTCCTAACCCTTACACCTTAGGTAGTCACCAATGTTAAATCTCTAGAATCAATATTTTCCATAACCACAACTTAGCTAATGCACTTTACATCGAAGCAAGGTATTAACTACACTGTGATTTATCTACCCTCGCTCATTTGTGACTGTGTTGTGTGTGCATATGGAAATCATACAATAATGGACTGGACCTAGAGGAAACACTCAGGATGGAAACTAGAATGTTTATGAAAGGAGCAAGATTGGTGGCATGGCTATGGACTAACAATGGAAGGAGAAATCTTGGCATCGGTAGCAACACGTCTTATTCTCTTCTCTCTCTCTCCTTCTCTTCCAACTGCCAAATAAGGTTGGATGTCACTTATGTATAGTGTTCACCTTTGTGTTCATGAACACTAATGCTATCATGTATTGTATTGTTGATTCGTTCACTGGGCACGTTGAGTTAGTCACCCTGTTCCACCGTAAATAGTCATTCAGTCAATAATCCCATACCTTCCCAATATTTTGTAAGGAACTCAAGAACGAGTTTTCATTCAGTCATGAGGGTATGATGAACTATGATATCGGATCAACCATGCGATGTCAGATACTTGATATCGCGGCCTGTCTCCTTGCTTATAAATAAGAGGTGGCATCCTTGGTTTTCACATTATAAGTTAGACCCTTAGCCAAACTCTTGCCATTTTCCCCCCAGAGTTAGAATTATTTTTGCGTGCCCACAGTAGGAGTCATAGAGTGAATGGATCTTTATTCAAGCATTGTGTACCTAAGCACACTTTGTGTACATAAATAAAGACAAACTTTATGATAAACCTTGTAGCATACAGAATAGATTAATTAGAATTAATTATTATTTAATACTTTTGTAGTTAATTAATGATTTCTCTCGCCCTACAACTCTCTTAGTTAAATACACTTAGTACAACTGCTTTGAGCATGCATGTAGCGCTTGGCAACCCAGTAACGATTAGCGTTTGGTAATCCCAGCAGCGTTGCACTGGTTCAAGATGTGTACGGCAAGTGGGAACAGATACTGGTGTTAGGAGTACTTAGAACTTAGTTAATGAGTAGTTAATTTAGATTAGCCACTTAGTTATCTCTCTTCCCCTCCTTATTAGTGCAGGATATAAAACACATAAAAGCCATAAAAATCATATGCCTTAGGCTTACTTAACCATACAACTGTGACATACAAGTAAGTTTGGGAAGAAAATGATTAACCAACCCGTTATTGTTCCACAAAGGCGCATAGGTACTTAGTCCTTGGAATTCAACTGGATCGTACGTGAAACGCTCGTATTTGTATGGTTGAGCATAGGGGTACCTCGCCACTCAGCAATGGAGATCTTCAACATATTGGTAATTAGTGACCTATTACTCTCCTTAACAATACTTATAAAATTTTAGTTGAATGCATGGCTTGTAGAATTTAGAAGATTATTGAAGATATCATTAGACCTAAGTAGACTAGTTTTATTAAAGATAGATACATCTTAAATAGTATATTTCAGCTTAGGGAGGAATGCAATAGGCTTTTGATAATAACCAAGACATTGCTTTTATTAAGCTAGATTATGTCAAAGCTTATGACAAGATTGTATTGAATTTTATTATTCCTTATCTTTAGAAACTAAGATTTGATGATTATTTTATTCAACTTCTTCATACCCTACCTGCTGATACTAATGCTTAAGTTGCTACTAATTTTGGATAAGTTCCTCCTTTTCTCTTCAATGATTAGTTCATCAAGGTTGTCTTCTAACTCTCTATATTTTTATTATTATTATAGATTTTCTTTCACATAATCTACATTATGATCTACAAAATAATTTCATTAAGGGAATTTCAATTAATGATCAAGGTACACAATTATTTAGCATGCACTTTGTAGATGATTCTTTTTTATGATCATCATTGATCATCAATCCTTTGCAATAGATTATTACTCTTTTAGCTAGAACAAAGGATTACTGCATATTATTTGGTTCTTAGATCAATTGATGAAAATCTATTATTTATTATAATGGTAATATTGATGAGTGGGTTACTCTCAAGCCATGAAAAATCTTGAAAAAAGATTCAGTCTTCTAAATTTTAGGAATACCTTTTTCTTTTGAGCCTAATCTTACTATTTTGTGGAAATATGTAGTTGATAAAATTAAAAAGAAACATGATAAATGGTAAGCAAAAAAGTTCATCCTTATTGGTAAAGTTTTAAGTATGTAGCCTATGTTTTAATCAACTCATGTTATTACTCCAGTTATTGGGCTCCTTCTAAAGCTTCTTATGAGAGAATGATTGTATTATCCATTGATTTCTTTGGTTTGTTAAGCAACATAGAAAAGGTTTTTCTAGATATGCTTAGGATATTTGGACTAGTAGTAGGAAAGATAGAGGACTTGGCCTCATTAATTGTCATAACCAAGATATTTAGCTTGCAGCAAAATGAATTTCAGATTGCATTAATGGAGATGATACTTGGATGCTCCATTTAAGAAATAGACTCATGTAAGGAATATTAAGAATGATAATAATTAATCTTCTAATAACTTTCTTCACTATTTTTTTTCCATGTCATTTCTATTCTTGGTTCTTTAATTCTTAAACAAAGTTGGGAGACATGGTGCAAGCTTAGTAAATATTGGAATTAGAATAATATTATAGTTTCAAATGATATGCTTAAGCAAATTAGTCCATGCTGACCTCCCTTTAATGAAGGAGCTTGGGCTACCAATGTATCTCGATTGTGTACCACTTGGAGCAGATTTATTATCACTACAATTTCTTATTTGTGTATGCATGATAGATGGATTCTTCTACCCTCTATGATTTAAATCGAACAATTAAAAAAATTTTAAAATTAGTTTCAAATATTAAGAATTTATTTAAAGTTGATAACAATTTGTATTAGGCTTTTCCAAATATTTTTTGAAAGGATGGAAAATATGATTTTCTTTCAAACATTTCTTATGAGATTATTATAAAGAATCATTTTATTCATAACAAATTTAATAAGGCCTAGAAAATGTAATTATCATCACACTTTTGGATGAGGAAAATGAAGCTCCCACATTTCCTAAATTTTGTATTTTTTTATGACAGCTTATCATTAAGGTCTTAAATATAGGGAAAATATTTCCTCTCAATGTCCTCTTTGTAGAAGTGAAGATTCATTTTCTCATGTTTTTTTGGAGTCTCCTATTACTCAATGTGTTTGAAAATGGACATCTAGAATTTATAACAATTTTCAACTAAGCATCAATGAAGTCATTCTTAGTGACTGCTTTGTCTACATTTTTTTTGCATCTAGAATTATCTTCGACTATTTGTTCTCTATTTTATTTGGAAGCTATGGTGTACAGCTATTTTCAAGTAACAAGAGCATAACTATGACCTCTCTTCAAGTGTTAAATACCAAAGTTTCAAAGATGTCATTTTTTAGCTACAACTTCAAGCAAAAAAACTTGCCATGAAAACTATACAATTAATTTGTTTTTTACAATATTAATTTGTTTTTGTTTTAGAAATTTAAGAATGGAAAGATTTCAACTTTTGTTATTGGTTCTTTTATCTCTAATTGATGTATTCTTTTTTCTTTATAAAATTTTTTCTCCTTCTCTTGAGAAGAAACCAATGGTGAGGCCACTTCTAAATAAAAGTAAGGATTGATCCTTTTCCTACCCTAGAGGGGAGGCTTCTCAAGATTGGTTGTAAAGATAAAAACCTTAAAAGGAGTCCCCAAAACAATTAGGCTTTTTATTTAAAGCTTTCTCTTCAATGATGTAATGTACTTTAATTTTTTTAGTATTATTATTTATTTTTTTGGGGTTCGACACCCTTCTCCCCTTAAAAAATTGGGGTATTAAAAATACTAATGTAATAATAAGTTGAGAACAAGCTTTGAAAATTGTTACAAATAAAGTTTCAAAGAGATAGCAAACTGACTCAAAAATACAAAAGAACTTTATTATTATTAGCAAAACATTAGAGGAAGTGCCAAATATGATGAAATAGAGTATCTACATGCAACAATTCCAATATCCATGATATCACTAATTAGCAAAGTTAGAAGATAAGACCACCTTTGAGTTGAAATTGAAGAATGATGAGCAACATGAAAAATAGAATATGTCAAATGTGTTTACTACAATTAGTAGAGAATGAACAACATGCATTATGGATCAATTTTAGAATTGCTTTTATGGAATCTTTTTAAAATTTATAACTTAGTGGTGCCTAGTGGAATCAAAACTATGATTTCGGGTTACAAGTAAAACTCTTACCATTAAGTTAATAACTGCCTATTTAAATATTGTAGATGAAAGGTACCTTGACTTGAAACTTTTTGCTTTTCATGTATTTATACAAGTAGGTTTATTTAAAGCTTATTGCGATTCATGTATTTTGTACAAGGTAGCTTTATTTAAAGCTTATTGCTATTAATGTATTTTGTACATAGTACCTCTTTTCTTTACTTAGGATCATTTAGGTATATAAAAATATAATAAAATTCATTATCGAAATTTAAATTATGAATCCAACCCATAACCTGCTGACCAAAGAGTGAGCGGCTTGTCCAATGTGATTCAATTGTAAGATTTCATACCTCGGCGCATGTTAATCGGATGATGATAAAACTGTAACCGAAAGTTCTTGTCGTGAATGGGATCCTATGCAGTCCATCCCAACCAAAAAACAGAAAACTGGGCGGATATCCTATGCAGTACATCCCATCCGAAAAACAGAAAACTGGGCGGATACCTGGAATTTTATGCGGCGGAAACCAGGGCGCAAATTTCACCTGTGTTTGCCAAAGGAATACCGACTCTAAAATAGATAAATAAAAACAAAAGAGAGTTTGTAAAGCGAAAACTATGAATCTGACAGATCCCGAAAGATGTCGACCCGCAAAAATAATTGTAGAAACAAACTGGTGCCGTCCGGAAAATGCAACCGACGTTACGAAGTCGAAGAGAGGTTTTGAGTGTTTTTGCAACCTCGTCTTGTTTCTGCAACAAAAGCCGGCGAAGATTCTGGGCGAGCAACGAAAACGAAGGCATATACAGACACATGGAAACTCAGGTTGCAAACATTTGCTACTTCCAGAACAATGGCTATGCATGATCCAGACACCTATTCCATGTACATCGCTCCTCCTCGTCACTGCCACATTTAAGTGGGCGTGTGGCACGCCTCTGCAATGATTTCGATCTGTTTTCTGTTTTCAACAATTTTTTGTTATTGGTGAATGGGTGTAGAAGAGCAGATCAGATACGTAGTACGTCTTTTATATATATTGGGTTGGTGCAAAAGCGGCAGCTATGGCTGGTTTTAGAGCCCTGTGCAATTTTAGCGTCGGCGTCGTCACTAGTACCAGTCCAAATCCCATTTACGGTGCCACTGTAAAAGTTGCAGCCTTGACTGCTTCTTCTTGTCCCTGTATCAGAGCTACCGCTGCCGACTGCCTGTCCATGGAAGCTTGCCAACAAGATCAGTAAGCATACTTTCTTTTTGAAAAAAAGTTTAAAAGATTACCTGTAATTGCTCTGCTCTTGTTTTCCGAATGTAATTTCATTTATTAGTTTAAATTTTTGAATCTGTGGGCAGCGTGTGCCATTTCACTTGTTTCCGTGCTGGGTATGATCTCTTCATAGATTGAAAAATTGTATAGGATCTGTGAATCGGTAATACATCGGAAAAATTTAATCTAATCTAAGAATTGGATTAAAATGGTTAATACTAGTACAAGAGAGAGAGCTGTTATATCCACTGATGTTAATAACAACCTAGCCTAGCAGGATTTTGCAGCCTAGCCTAGCAGCATTTTTCAGAGAGTAGTAGCATTTTCTAATTTTTTTCAGTTGAGAGCTTAGTATAGAAATTTTAGTTTTTAGCTGGCATCAGAATTAGCAATAAATAATATCTTAAACTGGAAAAATTAATAAAAATGCAACATTATTTATCGGTTTAGATATCCTTTAATCTGAATCAGCTTTAGTATTTCCTTATGATTCATGGCACATCATGCCGTGAATTGCAGATTTCACAAACTAACTATGCATCTCTTTTGAGGGTTATTTTATTTATCGATATTAAAAATGTAAACGTCTTTTATATTCGGTAAAGCTCTGAAATTCCAATTATTGCTTTAAGTGTCAACAGTATATGAATTGCAATACCGTGTCGACCGAGAAAATGAGTGGTAGTGCAGCACTGCTCAAATCCTTTCTCATTATGATAACCTAATGAGCATTTTGATTCCTATTTCTGCAAGAGAGGAGCAATTTCAGGATATTTGATAATATAATTTTAGGTTCCTTGAGGAATTTTTTAGATGCTTGCAAATGTTAAATGTTTGTGTTTGTTAACGAGATTGTAATTATGAGTCTCTCTACGGTCAAATTTTTTATAACTGTACCAACAATTTTCGGATTCACAATCTAGTAGAAATTTTGTTTTCTGATGGAATAATTGTGTTGACTGTTTGTAGAGGTGACGACAATGTAGAATCGTTGGGGAAGGACTATGCTACCAGATGTGCAGAGGAGGGTTTTGGAGGAATAATCTATGGCAGGGGACTTGATCAGAGCGAAAAGGCCCCATCAGGTTTAAATAGTTTTTATCATGTTATGATGATTGCCTTCCAATTTGTTTATTTTATGTTGAGTTTGCTGTCTTTTTTGAAAGTATACTTTCTGGTTTTCAATTTTATGCAGCAACTCAAGCAACATTTGTTTTTGAGTAAAGTTTAGTTAAGAAAATTAACTGAGTTGCTTCTATGGAGTAATTAAAAATACTCGGTTTTAGTTTCAAATAAAATAATTTTAATTGATTTCTTGCACAATTGCAAATGCCTCTGGACGTCCTCCACAAGAGAAACTAAAAGCAAATTATGCATTCACTTTGGGAGGCAGGGGAAAATGTTTTTTCCTTTCCTTTTCTTTCTTTCTTTCTTTTCTCAGGCATTTGATGTTATCTTAGAAACTAATGCGGATATCATTGCTGTGTTTTCTAGACGCAGACAAATCCCAAGGATCAGCTCTTAAAGAAAAAGAGGATGAAAGTCAGGCTTCAAAGAATTCGTCAGCTCCGGCTCCTGATGTTGGGGCAAAATCCAAAGACTAACTAGATCGTTCTCCGCTGGTTATTCAGTTTGTACTTGAACTTTTGCTTTTGATTAAAATTGTGCGGAATGTAAATGTCATCAGACAGAATACCTTTGTTTAAGCCTTTAAGGTGATGGAATAAAATTTCGTAATTCTTGCTGTATATATGTTTGGGTGGCTGAAGAGTTATCGATGAAAACCGAAACGGAAATTTTATGAACGTGGACGACATTTTGATAATGTTATATATAATTTTGTTACGCTTTCTTGATGTCATCTCTTCCTCTGCAAACAGCTGCCGCGGTTTCGAAAATTTGACTGGGCATGCGATAATTCAGTTACCCAAAAATTCCTGGAAAAATATTTGACTCTTTTCAATCGATTTAGTGTGATCGTTTTTCTTTGTTGGATTTTTAGATTCCGGGTGTAAAACAAGTTACCCGATCGCGTATATAAATAAAATCGACGTTTACGAACAGGTGCAAAAAGCTAACAACCTAGTTTAATAAGAAATAACAATTTATTAGTCCGGTAATCAACAGGGGGTTCATAACGTTCATTCGTTTTTGGTTCTGGCCAGTTTTCCTTCGACTGCGTTCAGCTGAAGGTTTAGCGGAAGTAGCTTCTCCCGTATGGGAAACTTTAAATTGCTCCCACCTTTTACGACGCGCAAATAGATGTTTAATTTTGTTATTCTTGATTGTGGGATGTTAATGATTGACTATGCGATGTTACATTACGATACAATACGATGTGCAACCAGGTATGTACTTTTGCTGATGTGCAACTAGGTATGTACGTCTGTTCGTGAACGAGCAGGCAAGGTTATCGTTGTTCTGTTTAGGCAATTATCTCATTAGGTAATTACAAAGCCTATGAGGTGGTTGGTAAGAGCATGGGTATGTATGTTGTGAATTTTTTATTGATGTACATGGATAATGTGTCTTAATGTGTTTCACGTGCGTTGTAAAGTGCGAGGCAGTGTGATTAGCATCCTTTTATAGTCCTAATTGAAAGACAATTGAAAACCGGAAGAGAACAATTGCTTAGAGTTTGAGGTTACCAAAAGACAAAGGGTCATCCAAAAGGTTAAACATCATCCAGAAGGCATGAAGACCTTCCAGTAGTGATTAATTGTTTAGAGTTTGTAACTTCTGGAAGGTAGAGGGTCATCTAACAACAACATTGTGAGGTAGTGCGATTAGCACTATCTTGCAGTCCCTAACCAGAAGGCATTAAGACCTTTTGAAAGGGAAGAATTGCTTATAGTTTTAGGCTACTTGAAGGTAGAGAGTCATTCGAAAGGGAAAAGATCATTCAAAGGCATTTAGAGGTTTCTAGAAGGTAGAGGGTCATTTGGTAGCAAGGTCTAGGTAAATTAAGAGGTAGTGCGAAAAGCACCCTCATGTAGTCCTTTTTGGAAAACATTCAGACCTTTTTGTAGGAATAACTGCTTCGAATTTATGGCTTTCAGAAGGTAGAGGATCAATCGATAACAAGGTCTAGGTAAACTATGAGAAAGTATGACTAAAATCCTCTTGCAGTTACAATTGAAAGACATTAAAACCTATTGGAAGGTGATGAGTGGCGAGGTACCCCTACACTCAACCATACGAATACGAGCGTACACGCGCGATCCGGTAGAACTCCGCAGACTAAATGCCTTAACGCCACAAGAAACACTTGGGGTTAATCGTT
>MNCI01014752.1:766890-827762 GCA_015680685.1 Gnetum montanum | reverse complement strand
ACGTGATATCGCGACGGCCGCGATATCGCGTACGCGATATCGTGGCGTAGTGCAAATGGCATCTCATCAGAAGGGGACAATTGCTTGGAATTATAAGATACTAAAAGCTATAGGGTCACTATAAGGCATTCACACCTTTTGGTAGGAAATAATTGCTCTGAGTTTATGGCTTCCGGAAGGTAGATGATCATCTAGTAATAAGGTCTAGGTAATCTTTGAGGCCATGCAACTAGCACCCTCCCATAGTCCCTACTAGAAGGCACTCAGACCCTCTGGAAGGGAGAAATTACTTGGTGTTTGAGGCTACCAAAAGGAAGAGGGTCATTTGGAAGGCACTTAGACCTTCTACAAGGAAGAAATTACTAGGAGTTTGAGGCTACCAGAGGGAAAAGGATCATTTAGAAGGCTAAAAATCACCCAAAAGGCATTTAGACCTTCTGGTAGTTACTAATTTCTTGGAGTTTGTGACTTTTGAAAGGTAAAGGATCATCTAGGAGCACCCTCCCATAGTCCCTTAAGAAAGGCATTCAGACCTTTTGGTAGGGAATAATTACTTTGAGTTTGTAGCTTCTAGATGGTAGAGGGTCATCCAATAGCAAGGTCTAGGTAAGCTATGAGGTAGTGTGAATAGCATCCTCTTGCAGTTTCAACCAAAAGGCATTCAACCCTTTCAAAAGAAAATAATTGCTTGGAGTTTAAGGCTATTGAAAGGTAGAGGATTAATCTGAAGGCTAAAGATCATCCAGAAGGTATTTAGACATACCAAAAGGAAATAAATGCTCTAAGTTTGTGGCTTCCAAAAGGTAGAGGATCATCTAGTAGCAAGGTCAAAGTAAGTTGTGAGGAAGTGCAACTAGCACCCTCCCATAGTCCCACATAGAAGGCATTTAAACATTCCAGAAAGGAACAATTGGTTGGAGTTTAAGGCTATTGGTAGGAAAAGGGTCATCTAGAAGGCAAAAGATGAACAAAAAGGCATTTAGTTTTTCCAATAGGAAATAATTATTTGGAGTTTGTGGCTTCTAGAAGATAGAGGATCATCCGGAAGCAAAGTTTAGGTAAGCTATGAGGCAGTCTAAATAGCATCATCCCATAGTCCCAATCAAAAGGCATTTAAACTTTCTAGAAGGAAATAATTGCTTGGATTTTGAGGCTACAAGAAGGTAGAGGATCATCTAGAAGGCATTCAGACCTTCTGATAGGGGATAATTACTTGAAGATTATGGATTTTGGTAGGTAGAGGATCATCTAGCAACAAGGTCTTCGTAATCTATGAGGAAGTGCAACTAACATCCTCCTGCAGTTCCTACTAGAGGGGACTCATACGTTCTGGTAGTTAATAATTTCTTGGAGTTTGAATCTTTTGGAAGTTAGAGGATCATTCAATAGCAAGGTCTAGGTAAACTATGAGGACGTGCAACTAGCATCCTCCCACAGTCTCTACTGGTAGGCACTCAAACCTTCTGGTAGGGAATAATTACTCCAAGTTTGTGGCTTCCAGAAGGTCCTCTACCTTCTAGTTGTCTCAAACTCCAAGCAATTGTTCTCTTTTGAAAGGTTTGCATGCCTTTTGGTTGGGATTGTAGGAGGGTGCTAGTCACACCACCTCGTAGTTTACCTAGACCTTGTTGCTAGATGATCCTATGCCTTTTGGAAGTCACAAACTTTGAGCAACTATTTCCTACCAGTAGGATTGGCAACCTTTCGGTTGGAACTATTGGAAGATGCTATTTGCACTTCCTTGTAGTTTACCTAGACCTTGATGTCGGTTGATCCTCTACTTTTTGAAAGCCATAGAGTTGAAGACAATTCATCAAAGTGTGACTCGCATTCCCCTTACAACTTGAAAACTAGAAACCAATGTGTCAAATTATGATTCGCATTCCCCTCACAACTTGAAATAGAGACCTATAGAACACAATGTGAGATAACTACAATTTTCATTTTTCCTCACATCATAACTTTTGTTGAAGTGAGACGCATGTCCTTGCTCTCTGGAAAAAGTGTGATTTATTGTGAGACACATGTCTTTGTAATTCCTTTGCATCAGCTGTAAGAACATGTGCATCATATTCTATTTTGAAACTTCAATGACATGTGACATGCATGGTTTTGCAACCTTAGGGTGCAACAAACTACATGTCGCATGTCATTGCATGATAGATGTGCAAGTTTAGTGCAACTCGTAGGTTAGCCCAAATCAATTAGAACTTTGAAAATTGAAATTGGAAAAGGAAAAAAAATTAAGGGAGTCATCTATGAGTATGAGAATTATCTTAACATATGAGCCACAATTGAGAATGAGTTATGAAAGACCAAAAATGTTGTAACAATTAATAATTGAATATATATAGAATATCAAACAACCCACGCAAATAGAAAACATTACGAACAATATATTACAAATTCTTTTATAAAATTAAAAAAGATATTAATTACAGCCAAAAAGCATCACAGACTCATTTACAAAATCATAAAAGAGATGCATTACAATCTAATATCATTAGAAAAATGAAATACATTATGGATAATGACTATAATTAGATTTAGTTACATCACAAAATACAATTGGACCATGTTCACTATAGTTCTCATTCAGCATATGTCATAGACACATGTTTCTTCAAACTCGCTGAACTATTGAAGAACTTAGGATTTCTTGTATCATGGATTTTTGATACATTGAAACAAAATTGGCAGTGAAATTCAACTCTAATAAAGAAGTACCAAGTGATGCATATAGAGTAATGTATACATTCCATAGTCATATCCATTTTGTTTTTTCAAAAGATCTTTAACTATAATTGCATTCCATTTTTTAGGTACATTTTTTCTTCTTTCCCTTGAGTTCCATGACATCTTTAGAGCAAAGAGACTCACCATCAAATAAACAATCAATAAAATTCAACATCAATATTCTAATTTCTGTAAGATGTTGTGAAGAAGGCATTGAATCATACACCAAAATTTTATATGTCAGTATGTCAACAACAATAAGAATCCAATGCCCATCAATGTTCAAAGGAAGACAAAAGAATGTGTCTAGATTGCAAAAACTCATTCCAACACATTTTATCTTTAAGCTCTTTAATAAAATCTATTTCTACAATAAAATTATCAATGTCTTCTTCAACCAACGCATCACTTTCAACATTTAGGATATGTCTTTTACTTCCTTTCTTTGATCTATGTCTTAAATAGTTATTTTGAGACACCTACATCTTGCTCTTGAAGGATTTTGCATAACATCGAAACATATTGTTGAAGATGAAATATTTTGTATTCTAAAATTCATGATAGCCATAGAGTGACTTCTAAAGTTCCTTTAAGTGCATGATGTAGACATCTATGATGTCATCATCCAACCATTCTTTCCAACCACTTTTATATAAACTTCTAAAAATAGAATCTTGTGGCAACATATGGGGCAAATGATGTCCTCACAAGCTCTTTTTGTTAAGTATACTAGAGACAAGAAATTTCATCACTATATCAATTGTTGCACAATCACAAATTGGTGTTTTCAAATCAACATTGACAACAACATTGGTTTTACCTATATTTAAATTAATAATTAATTTTTATTAAAAGATAAAAATAAAAATAAAAGTAAAAAAAATTGAATTACAGGGTGCCACTTATTAAATTTGAATTATAAGTATTGTATTACTATTTAATGTCTTAGGAAGTGTTGTCACAAGCATATTTTTTTGAATTGGTAAAAGATCACTAGTTCAAGAACTAGTTAGCCATGCACTGGTTAAGGATCAGCTAGCTATGGGATTAGAAATTACATTGATTCCAGGCCTGACTCAATAAATTCCATGATGCTTGACTGTACTATAAACATCAATTAGGAGTGTGGTTCTAGTTCGAGAAAACCTTTTATTTTTTCATTGAAGAATAGGTCTATTGCTGCTAATCATGTAAAAACATAAAAATAAAACTATAACTTGTACAATGCACATTTAGCAAAGCCTAGCAATTAAGGAGGGTAATGAAGATTGTTGAACTTATAAGTTGGAATGAATAAGTTCACCAAAAATAATCAACCAATGCATACACCAAATTTAAGATCGTTCCCCAATTTGGGTAGTCCACACTCAAAAGGTAGTTTGCTAGCATACCTCCTAAGTTTCTTGCTCTAAAATGTGCTTTGAAGGATACCACATCTTGTACAAGCTCTAAGGTCCACTCCAAAGTGATTCAACACCATAAATCCACTAAACCTCGTAAGATTTGGATAAGCTTAGAATGTGATTTCGAGGATCCCACAACCTTTACGACTTGAGCTTTTCTCAAGAGTGCTATGGTGCTACACCAACACTCAATTCCATAGGATCTTGACAAGCTCAAGAAAGATGCCTTCCTACAAGAAGCACATTAATCTTGAAGGACCATAAAAGAGAACAATAATTATAAGGAATGAATGCAAATAGGTTTGCTGATCCTTGTACTTTGAGGTACAGCTCACTTTGACCAATTACAATAGATAAAAGATAGTACATTGAGGAACAATGATGATTATAATGATTGCTTTACAATGACACTTAATAGTATGATGCTTGCACATTTTCCAATGGAATGAAGTCTTCTTATAGTCAATATGTTTCTAAAATCACTTCAAAATTTGTGCAACAAGCATCTAACGGTCACTAACGATGCCTTCTTCGAGGTTGAAATGTATTTTGACATTAGATCTTCATTCTAGAAAGATGTCTTTTCCATAGGAAAGATGTCTGATGAATCATGATTTAGTAGGCTCCAATATCAGACCCATGATATTGGGTACGCGATATCAGACCTAAGAAGTAATATTGGATACACAATATCGTGACTCCTGTGTGGGCCTATAAATACACATGTAGGCATAGGGAGTCAGGGAGTCAATTAGTTTTCAGTGAGTAGATAGAAGTTAGTTCATTTTTAGTTCTTCTCAACCCTTTCCCCCTATGTGTGCCCACAGTGTGATGATTGTAATTGTACAGAACCTTTATTCGAGTGTGACATACTTGGACACACACATGACCAGAAATAAAAATCGAGATTACTTCATCATTGCAGCATTCAATTAGTTTAATTATTTTATTGTTATTGTCATTTATTACTTTCCTAGTTAATATCTCTTCACTTGAAACTCCTTAAATGTGGAATGAGTATGACTTAATCACGAGCATTTAAGTGTGACTACTTGGTAACCCAGTAGTGTACCTAGGATTTGTGCTTGGTAATCCCAGTAGTAGTCATGCATGGGGTCCAATATGTGTACGGATGATTAAGGAATGGATGCTCATCTCACTTAGGCTAGTTTAGATTCTCTCCCCCTATGTCCTATTAGCTAACTCTCTCTCCCTTTTGCTCCTAGCTTAATTAAAGTTATTTTCCATTACCTTTAGGTGTAGCACTAGTCTAGGACCACATCATACACCTCACTCTAGACTAAACCATATGTGACAAAGAAAATACTAGTCCAGGTGGAAAGACAGTGAATTGTGATCAACAACTAACTATCTAGATATGACAACTAGCCCGTCTATGGAGTTCGACCGGATCATGCATGAAATGCTCATATTTGTATGGTTGAGTGTAGGGGTACCTCACCACTCATCAATGTCTTTGTGGAGACATCTTCATGAAAACATATTTCTCACTAGAAATATGTCTATTATTTTTCAAAGATGGATTTTTTTTAGTAACCTTCAATTCAGCCAAGATGTCTACTATTTCTTGGAGACATGTTACAAATTTTCCTTTACTTTGACCAAGACATCTACTATTTCTTAGAGATGTCTTTCTTGAGATTTCTTTGCACTTTAGAATATTCCTTTCTTGTCCTTACTCTTGAATTTCCCATGCTTTATTAAGATCTTGATGATGTTGACTTTACTTATGAATCCTTAAGTCCTTTACTCTTACTTCTAATTTTCTTAGTCCTTAAGTTCTTTGCTCTTATCCATGCCTATTATGAAGTACTTTTTTATAAGTCCTTGTCTTGTAAATAAAACATCATGCAAACATCCTTTATTTTTCATTTTTCTTAAGGTTTTGACATACCAAAAGGTCAATAATCTATCCTTTTTTGGTAATATCCAAAACTTAAGAAAATGGGTTAGTATAATCACAATATAATAATCATAATATAGCCACTAAGCACTTCTCCCACTTTTTGGACATGAACAAAAAGGAAGCAAGGTGAGCTTCCCCTAAATAGGTGTGTGTGTCCTTTTTTGGTAATGTCCAAAACTTAAGAAAATGGGTTAGTATAATTACAATATAATAATCATACTATAGCCACTAAGCACTTCTCCCACTTTTTGGACATGAAGAAAAAGGAGGCAAGGTGAGCTCCCCCTAAATATGTGTGTGAAATAGAAATAATAGATAGACTTACTTAACAGGACAAGGTCCTACCTCCATATCTTTGCATAGAGAAGCCAACCATCATTCATCTAGAGGTTTGGTGAAAGCATAAGCTAGTTGACTTTCTATTCCAATAAACTCTAGTCTTACATGTACACATTGATTATGTTCTCATATAAAGTGATGGTGAATCTCAATATGTTTGGTATGAGAATGTTGGATGGGATTTTTCATCATATTGATGGCACTCTTTTTGTCACAATAAATAGGTGTTGAGCTTCTTTTACTCTTAAATATTTGAGAGTTTCTTTTATCCAAATTAATTGAGCATAACAACTACTAGTAGAGATATATTCAGCTTCTATTGTTGAGAGAGCCATAGAAGTTTACTTCTTGGTGGTTCAAGAAACAAGAGTTTTTCTTGAAAATAAATAGTTTCCACTCATGCTTCGACAATAATAGAAACAACCTGCCTAATTTGCATCACAATATCTAGCAAGATCAAGTGTAGAATCCTTTAGATACCAAAGGTCCTAGTTGCTAGTACCTTTCAAATAATGGAAAATATGTTTTATAGCTTTGTAATGATATTCCTTTGGAGCTATCTGATATCTACACTTAAAGCTATATCTAGTCTACTGGCAGTTAAATAAGGAAGACTACCTATCATGCCTCCATAGAGTTTGAGATCAACAAACTTACCTTGATTGTCTTTGATGAGTTTGGAATTTGCAGTCATAGGAGTAATTTTAATGTTAACATCTACTAAGTTGTATTTGAGTAAGAGATCTTTAGTGTATTTGGTTTGGCAGATGAAGGTTCCATATATTGTTTGGTAGATTTGAAACCCAAGAAAATTCTTGAGTTCTCCCATCATGTTTATTTCAAATTCAGACTACATGAGATCAAAAAATTTCCTTCAAAGAATTTTATTAGTGGCACCAAAAAATAACATCATCAACATAAATTTAAACTATTAGAAGATCTTTTCCTTTTCTTTTAAGAAATAGAGTAACATCAGCTTACCTCTTTCAAAACCATTTGATGTAAGTTGTTGTAAAAGTCTTTCATACCAAGCTCTTGGGGCTTGTTTAAGACCATAGAGAGCTTTCGTGAGCTTGTAAACATGTTCAGGCTTGATGAAATCAACAAATCCTTTAGGTTGTTCAATGTAAACATCTTCTTATATAGTTCCATTCAAGAATGCACTTTAACATCCATTTAATAGGGCTTAATATTTTTTATGCTAGCATAGGCTAGAAGAAGTCTGAAAGATTCTATCCTAGCATCAAGAGCAAAGGTTTTATCAAAGTAAATCCTTTTTTTTTTGTTGTATCCTTTGGTAATCAATCTAACCTTATTTTTAATGATGTTTCCATTTTCATCAATCTTGTTTTTAAGGATCCATTTTGTTCCAACAACAAGTTTATAATATGGCATGGGTATTAATTCCCATAGATCATTTCTAGAAAATTGAGTGAGTTCATCTTGCATAGTGGGAATCTATCCTTCCTATCCTTCAGCTTCCTTAAAGTTTTTGGGTTCAAGTTGGGAGAGGTATGCAGAAAAAGCATAAATCTCTTTGATTTGACTTCTAGTATGAACACGATCTTGAACTTACCTAATAACATCATTAAGTGAGTGAGTTTTGCTAAGCCTAGGCATTTTCAATTGAGAGGGGGATATCTCATGAAGCTCATCATCTTGATCTTCTTCATGATCACTTTTATTTTCTAAATTTTTCTTAATTTGCACTTGAGTAGGGAATGATAATTTTTGAATGGGAACAACTTCATCATTAGGTTAAGGAGATGTAATGTCATGATCATCTATTTTTACATTTATGGTATCTTCATCCTTTTGTTAAATACTCTGTAAGCCCTGCTAACTAGGGAATATCCTAAGAAAATACCTTAATTGGTTTTCGGATCAAACTTTCTTAAGTTATCTTTATCATTTAGAATATAAAATTTTAAATCAAAAACATGAAAATAAGTTACCAATGGCTTTCTATCAGTCCAAAATTCATAAGGATTTTTAGAAGTGAATCTTCTTACCAAAACTCTATTAGAGACATAACAAGCAGTGTTGATGGCTTCAGCCTAGAAGTGATGAGAAAGACTTTGATCATTTAATATGGTTCCTCTCATCTTGTTTAAGATTTTATTTCTCCATTTAGCTACCCCATTTTGTTGAGGAGTTCTTGTAGTAGAGAATTGATGTAGAATACCATCCACGTAATAAAACTATTCAAACTTTGCATTTTTGAATTCACCTCCATTGTCTCTTCTGATAACTATAATGCCATATCCTTTTTCTTTCTAGATCTAATTGATAATTCAAAAAAAAAAATGATCAAATACCTCATCTTTATGATGTAAAAATGCAACCCAAGTAAAGCAAGAATAATGATCAACAATAGTCAAAAAATATCTTCTCTTTCCCAAGCTAAGTATTTGAATTAGATAACCACATCCATATGAAGAAGATATAAGGGATGAGTAGTAGAAATAAAATTTTTCTTACCAAATCTTACCCTTCTTTGTTTTCCTTTCTAGCAAGCTTCACATGTATTTAGATTGAAATCTTTGAGCTTAGGAAGGTTGAAAACCATTTCCTTTGATACCAAGGTTTGAAGAATTTTCTTATTTATGTGGCCTAGATTTCTATGCCAAAGACATGTATCATCTATACAACTCAATAAGCACTTGGATTCAAGATTAGGACAATTTCCAAAAATAGTGGTATATACATTTCCTTTTCTAGTTCCTTCTATCACAACATTTCCAATAGATAAATCTTGTATTTTACATATTTCTTTAGAAAATGTAACATTGAAATTTGAGTCACAAAGTTGACTAGCATTGAAAATATTATGCTTTAATCCATCAACAAAAAACATTTTGTTAACAATTGGTAATCCTTTACCTATTATAGGTGCTTTCATATCATCTCCAAATGTGTTTGTTCCATAATTTTTTCTGTGAATTGGATGAAATAGGATTTCTCACCTGCCATGTGTCTTGAACAGCCATTATCAATGTACCACATGATAGTTTTATCATTGAAGAGAGTAATTTGAGCCATCAAGTTGTTTTTAGCCTTTCTTTCTTTTCTATTTCAAACCTACATAGTTTCTATTCTATGCTTCTTTTGTAAAGACCAAAAGTAGTGATTTAATCTAAGACAGTACTAAGCTTGAATATGATCCTATTTTCTATAAAAGAAGCATCTTAATGTTTTTGGTTTAGAAGTTTAGCCAAACCTAGATAAGCTTTACTTTTGATCTTTGGTCTTCTCCAAGGAGTTCTTGTTCATCTGCTCAATCACATTTGTTAGTTTTTTAATCTAAGCCCTAGGGTTTGAGTTCTCCTTTTCAAGATACGAGCATTCATCATCCAGAACTTTAATTTTCATTTGCTTCACAGATAAATAGTGTTTTATTTTAATACAAAAATTTTGGAAAGACAGAACTTCATGAAAGAACATTTGTACCTTTCTTCAAAAGAAATATCATGATCACTATTAGAATTGCAAGAGTAGACACTTTTATTTATGAATGAAATGAATGGATTGAAAGATTTACCTTTATAGCAAATGTGATATAGAAATTTGATACAATAGTTGATAAAGAAAATTAGTCTCCTTGACTAAGTATATCTGGTGTTGATTGCCCCTTCCATTATTCAATCTAGGAAGTTGATGAAGAGCTAAGAGTACCAATCTCTAATATCACCTAAAGATCATTGAACTTAGAAGGGGGATGAATAAGTTTCCCAAAAATAATTAGCCAATGCACACACCAAATTTAACGTGGTTTTCCAACTTTGGTAGTCCATACTCAGAGGGTAGTTTGCTAGCATACCTCATGACTTTGTTGCTCTGAAATGTGGTTTAAAGGGTACCATACCCTGTACAAGCTCTAAGATTCACTCTAAAGTGATTTGACACCATGAATCTACTTAGTTTTGAAAGGTCCTGTTAAGCTTAGAATGTGGTTTTGAGGATCCCACAACCTTTAAAACTTGAGCTTTGCTCAAGAGTGTTGTGGTGCTACACCAACATTCAATCATGCAGGATCTCAACAAGATCAAGTAAGATGCCTTCCTGCAAGAAGCACATCAACCCTACAAGGCAAAAAAAAAAAAGAATAACAATTATAAGGAATGAATGAAACTATGTTTTCTGATCATTATACTTTGAGGTATAGGTCACTGTGACTAATTACAAAAGATAAACCATAGTACAATGAGGAATAATGATGATTACAATGATTGCTTGATAATAACACTTGATAGTACATAATGCTTGTACATTTCCCAATGGAATGAAGTGTTCTTATAGCAAATATGTTTTAGAAATCACTTTAGAATTCATGCAACAACTATTTAATAGTCACTAGAAAAATCTTCTTTAAGGTTGAGATGTCTTTCTACATCAAAACTTCATTCTAGAAAGATGTCTTCTTCACAGGAAAAACATCTTTGTGGAGACATCTTCATGAATACATCTTGCTCACTAGAAAGATATCTACTATTTTTCAAAGAATTCTTTGTTTGAGAAACCTTCAATTCATCCAAGATGTTTGTTGTTTCTTGGAGACATCTTTACTAATTTTCCTTCACTTTAACCAAGATGTCTGCTATTTCTTAGAGTCATCTTTCTTGAGATTTCTTTGCACTTTGAAATATTTGCTCCTTATCCTTGCTCGTGAATTTTTGCATGCTTCCTTGAGATCTTGATGATGTCAAATTCTCTTGTAAATCCTTGAGTCCTTTTCTCTTGCTACTAATTTTCTTAGTCCTTAAGTCCTTTGCTCTTGTCCATGCCTATTATGAAATCCTTGTCCTATAAATACAACACCACGCAAACATCCTTTATTCTCCATTTCCCTTAATGTTTTAACATACCAAAGAGTTAATAGGTAACCACTAGATATGGTTGGCCTAGAATGTGCACATTAAATTCCTACTCATTGTGTATGTTTGGGCACTAATGGCATGCTTAGCTAAAATATTTTTTGAATTATATAGGAGGTTTCTTGTATTCTTTGGTTCTTAGTGTCTATATGACTATTGTTCTTACTAGTTAAATTCCTTTATCATGCCACATCCCCTTACAACCCTTGTAAACTTCCATCATCATCACACACCACTTTGTCAATTGTACCAGTCATCCTCACCTTGGTATCCACTACTTGCTAGCCAAGGGCCAAGATCCTACAACACATAAAATAATAAAAATAATTATAATTATAATTAAAAAAATTTCTTTTGGCTCTAACCATTAGGGTTAGGATCCATGATAAGCCTGGCCATTTCACTAGGATGGCTATGCCACTTGGCCATCCCACTCGCTTGTTGCCGTTACCACACTTGATCCTCCACACCTTGCCTGCCTCCATCCTTCATTGTCATTACCCAGATCTGGAGAAACCCTTGCCAAAAAAATCTACCAAAACCCTCACCAACCATTTTTTTTGTCCTCCAAAATTTTCATTATTTTCTCTTCTACTACATTTTCACCATTATCATTGCATGCACTACCATTGTCACCGTCATAGCCATTGTCATTGTTGCCACTATTGCCATTGCTATTGTTGTTTTTGTAGCTAAAAAGTCCACCATAATTTTTGGATGCCCATAGTGCTTGCAAACATCATTGATGCTGGAAATTGCTGCCTCCCCCGACACATTGCAGACATCATCAATGTTAGAAATTATTACCTCCCTCGACATGCTGTAGGCACTACCAACATTGTAAATTGCTATAGCCATTAGCATACAATGGACACCACTGGTGTTGAAAATCATTACCTCCTTTGACATCCACAAACACTATTGATGCTAGTAATCACTATCTCCTCTAAAACCTGTGGACACCATTAGTGTTGGAAACGGCTACCTCCTCTGGCACCCATGGATACCACTGATGCCAAGAATCACTGCCTCCTTTGATAGCTATAGATACCATTGGCATCAAGAATCACTACCTTCTTTGGTACCTATGGACACCATAGATGCTAGGAATCACTACCTTCTTTAGCACCTTTGAACACTATCAATGCTAAAAATTGATGCCTCCTTTGGTAGTTTGGGCCACCAGAAATTTGTTGTTAGATGATGGGAAAGTTTATGACAATTGATGAAAAATTTTAAAACCATCAAATAACTGGAAATTTTAAATTTACATTTTCAAGAAAAAGGTAAATATTCAGAGGTAGAAGAATTTAATGAAAAATTTAAATTTATGTTTTTGCAAAAGACTAGATAAAAACTCCATACTTAAGGATGATTATCTTGAAGTAGTATTGGGATGGGTGACCTCTTGGGAAGTCTCATTTTCCATTCCAAAGGTTATGGACCTTAGAAGCCATAACTTTGGATTTTGGAAGCCTTTTTTAGTGAATAAAGAGTTGTTTCCTACAGATTTCAATGTTCCAAACATAATGGTGAAGTTGGATCTACTTTATGAAGCTCTAAAAATTAGTTTTTAGTCCTTGCCCAACATGGTACCTCAAGACCTTGAGAGTCTTTATTTCTAGAGTAACTTGGACATATGATGTCCATTTCTAATATATGAATAGTAATTTCCAATATTTTTCACCCTTTTGAACTTAATAGGAAGGTTAGATTTATCATATGATGCCTAATAATTCAATAATATCATAAACTATGCCTTAAAAGATCATAACTTAGACTAGCTAACCATGCCTAATACTTTAATTGTTGTGTGCTGAGTGGCAAGGTACCCCTATGCTCAAACATACAAATACGAGCATCACGTGCAATTCAGTCAAACTCCAAGGATTAAGTGCTTATGCACATTCATAGAACAAGGATGGGTTAGGCAATCATTGTCTCCCCAAATGTACTTGTATGACATGATTGTATGGTTAAGTAAACTTGAGGTGTATGATTTTTATGCTTTTTATGTCTATGTCCTGGTGCTAAAAGGGATAAGTGAAATAATTAAGTAACTAATTTAATATAACTAATCTGCTAGGTTCTAACTAGTCCTAACACTAGCATCCATTCCCACTCTCCATACACATCCTGAATCAGTGTAACACTATTGGGATTACAAAAAACTAGTTGTTACTGGGTTACCAAGTGTTCCACGTATGCTCGAAGTGGTCATAATAAGTGTGCTTACTTGTGAAAATTAACAAACCAATAAAAGAAACATCAATTAACTAATGAAAGCATTAAATAACTATAAATAACATTAAATGCAATAAATAAGCTATTCTGAATGTTGCAAGGTTTATCACAAAGATCATCTTTATTTTTGGACACACGGTGTGCTCAAGTACACAATGCTCGAATAAAGATCCATTCACTTTATGACTCTTATTGCGGGTGATTAGAAATAATTCTAACTCTGGAAAGGAAAAACTGTAAGAGTTTAGGTAAGGGACTAAGAAACTAATGCCAACCAAGTGCGCCTACCTCTTATTTATAGGCAATGAGACAGGTCCCGATATCGAATTTCTGATATCGCTTGGCAAGCTCCAATATCGCAAACTCGATATCATGGATCCAATATCGTGATCTTAATATCGTGGTTCATCATACCCCCATGACTAAATGAAAACTCATTCTTTAGTTCCTTACAAAATATTAGGAAGGTATGGGATTATTGACATGGAGTGACGAACTCAAAGTGCCTAGTGAATGGATCGACAAATATATTACAACATTGGTGTTCATACCCATTGTGGTGAACACTATACATAGATGACATCTAGACCTTTATTTGACAACTTGGAAAGAGAGAGAAAAGAAAATGAGGTGCGTTGCTACCCATGTCAAGATTGTGCACACTGTTGTTCATCCATGGCCATATAATGTGTGTTCCTTGCATAACTACTTCAACTCCAGTCCATCTTGAGTGCTCCCTCCTATCCTAGTCCATTGTTCATGTGATCACCATCTACACACACAACATAGTCATGAATTAGCAAGGATAGATAAGATATAATATGATTGATACCTTGCCTCGCTATGAAGCACATTGGTTGGGTTGTGGGTATGGAAAATACTGGGTTAGAGGTTTGTAACTGGTGACTACCCAAGGTGTAGGGGTGAGGTAAGTAATGGATTGAAAAAATTTGTGCCAGGGCCCCCATGACTAAGTGTGAACCTCCAATAGCAATAAGATGAAAAATGAAAGAACAAGGAAGAATAGAGAAATAACAACAATGAGGCCAATAAAACAAAAAATGGATGTCATGGATGGTTGAAATGGGAAATGGTTGATTGTAGGAAATGTTTAAGGGAAAGAACTAAACAATTACACCATCAAGGAATGCCAGTGGATCCTCTCCAAAGCAAGCTTATGTCCTTTATGCCCTGACAAACCCACAAACCAAAGAGTCTGTAGGCTCTAGGAATGACATATGGAAACAATGGTTAAGAACATACCGACAAGAGTTTACCAAAGAATAATAATGCAATGACCAAGACTAATCATAAAACTGCCAATGAGGTGGAATATGGAAAGAAATTTGGAAGAGAAGAGAGAATGGGATGGAATCCCAAGATCAAGGTTGTGTAAAGTCCCTTGTGTATTATATGGTTTAGGTGACTTAATAGAATTCATTCAAAATCCAGATGAAAACTAACCACATGAAGTGACCTTGCATCAACAAACTAGACAAATCCATCCTTCTAAAGTAGCAAGAATGCTTCTAGAAGGCTACTACCATTCCAATAAGAAAAGAAAAAAAGAGTAGGAAGCGAGAAAGGGTCTTAGTTAGAGGAAACCACACCATGCAAAGAATTATTTGATTTGGTCAACTTCTTGATATTTGATCAAGAGTGGAATGATGGAAAAACTATGAAAAACATCCAAGTACCTAATAGAATAGCTAGCACAAATGCATTGAATCCCCTTGAGGTCACACCCTTTTTAATCCATTTGAATCCTTCATTGGGTTGAACAGTACCAAGCCACTAATTCATTAATAAGTTTACTTAGAAAAAGGGACAGTACAATTCCAAGATCAAGGAAGACCATAGAGCTGAATGGATGAATGAATGACGTGGACTCATTACCTGTTTTATCAAAAGAAACCATATCCTAGTATCAACATTAAAAGTTAAAGGTAAAAACCAAACATTAGCAATCAACACCATTATAGTACAATCCACCATCATGAGCACTTAATATGTGACAAGTAGGAATGAATCAAATAAAGAAATAGTCAAAATGTAAAAAATGTTAACGATGGTGTAAAAAAAAAACAAGTAAAGATGAAAAATGTGTAAAACAAAAATACAAAAGAAACTGAGGACTTAGAATGGTTAGCATTGGTGGCCATCTTTGCCATGATTGAGTTGAAAGGAGGCAATCCGAAATAAGGAGTAGGGTTGTCCACCAACAAAGTTAGTGTTAGTACTAGACTTTTTAGATTCATGGAAAGGTTTGGTTTGTTGGATGTTGACCAATAATTTCTTGTTTGAGCTTTCAGGTTTATAGATCATCATGGCCCCTAAAGGAAACATTTCATGAATGATATAAGGTCCCTCCCATAGCATTTGAAATTTAGTTCATTGTGGCACATGTGTGGGATTCCAATAAAGAACCTTATCTCTCGGTTGATATTTGACTTTCCTAATCCTTAGGTCATGACATTGTTTGTTAAATACCTTATGCAATTCATTGGATGATAGGGTGGCTAATCGATTTTTATCTAGCAAGTTAAGGTTCATCAACCGTTCTTTTTGTGCTAAACTAAGGTCAAGGTTAAGGTCACATGCTATAGATAGTGTATGGAGCTTAGCTTGGATAAGGAGTGTTAGAAGTTTACCATACACTAAGAGTGTTGGAAGTTTAGCATACACTAACTCATAGGGAGAGTAGCCTATAGGGAGTTTCCATGTGGAGCAATATGCCGAAAGAGCATCATTTAGCTTGGTGCTCCAATCTCACCTATATTTGCTAATCATTCATGTTAATATTTTTGTGATCTCCCTATTGGTGACTTCAGCTTGACCATTCGCTTGAGGATGGTATGGTGTAGTTAGCTTGTGCTCAACTCCTAAGCATTGCATCAACTTTTGAAAAGTTACACCTATAAAATGTGTACCATTGTCAGAAATAAGTGCATGAGGTATTCCAAACCTATTTACAATTTGTTTTTGAACAAATCATGCAGCGGTAGATGATGTACAGTCTATAACAGCGGCTGCTTCTACCCACTCTATAAAATAGTCAACAACAACGACAATGTAGGCTTTTCCATTGGACATTGGTGTAGTAGGCCCCATAAAATTAGTTCTTTATATGCCAAAGGGTTCTAAGGGTTGAATCCATTGTTGTGGATCCTTCATTCTAGCAGTCATTCCCCCATCATGTTAGTAGCACTCACAAGATTGGATGAAATGATGAGTGTCCCAGAACAATGTAGGCCAATAATATCCTACAAGCAAGATTTTAATGGTTGTTCATCTCCCAACGTAATGACACCCACAAGGGCCCTCATGAGCATCTTGGAGAACTCACAATTGATCTACATTGAGAACACACCATCGTACCAAGCCATTAGAACATACTTTATAAAGTTGTCTGTTAATTTCCATAAAATATTTGGCTCATTGAAGAAATTGTTGTTTCTTTTTAACGTCTAACCCTTGTGGTGTTTCTTGTGTGAGGAGATAGGTAAGAATGCTACTATACCAATTTGTCTCTATGGTTAATTGATTGTTTATTACACCTGCAAAGAGGAGTTCATTGGGAAAATGATCAGAAATTGGAGATTCGTCCTCTTTGTTGTCCCATCGTAACCGAGATAAATGATCAACAACAACATTCTCTGTGCCTTTACAATCAATCATTGTAAGGTCGAACTCTTGTAAGATCACGAGCCACTGTATGATGCAAGGGATCATTGTTGGTTTATTCATTAGGAATTGAATTGCACTATGATCTATATGTACAAATATTTTATAGCCCAATACATAGTGCCTAAATTTTTCTAGTGTAAAGACCATAGCCATTAATTCTTTTTCTATTGTGGTGTAATTGAGTTGTGCACCAGTAATACTTCGACTTGCATAATGAATGTAATAGGGTCATTTCTAATCATCTAATTGTGTAAGTACTACTTCTAAAGCAAAGTTGGATGTGTCAGTCATTATGTGGAATGGTCTGGACCAGTTAGGAGCTTGTATAATGGGTGTTTCTATGAGCTTCTGGTTTAAGGTTAGGAAAGCTAGCTCACATTACTTGATCCATTCAAAAGGTACATCCTTCTTCGTTAGTTCTACCAAAGTTTTTGCAATCCTTGAAAAGTTCTCAATGAAGCATCTATAATAGCCAGTATGTCCAAGGAATGCTCAGATATCTTTTATAGTTTCAGGTTGATGAGTGATTCCTTGGATAATCTTAATCTTTTCAAGATCTACCTCTATCCCTGTTTATGAAATCTTATGCCCTAACACAATGCCTTCTTGGACCATTAAATGGCTTTTTTGGTAATTGAGCCTTAAGTTGGTTTCTCCACATTATTTCAGTACTTGCTCTAATCGGTCCAATGCTTGCTCAAAGTCTACTCCATAGGTGGAGAAATCATCCATGAAAACCTCCACACCATTCCCTAATTACTGCTGAAAGATACTTAGAACCAAACGTTGAAATGTTGCTAGGGCATTGAAAAAGCCAAACAACATCTGCTTATATACAAAAGTTCCCCAAGGAATTGTGAATGTGGTATTGGCTTAGTCTTCTAGTGCCATCTAAATTTGATTGTATCCATTGTAACCATCCAGAAAACTATAGTAGCAATGCCTTACAATGATGTCTAAGACTTGGTTGATGAATGGTACTAGAAAGTGGTCTTTCAATGTTGTCATGTTTAGTAGCCTAAAGTCTATACACACCCTCCATTTACCTTCCTTTTTAGGCACAATGACTAAGGGACTAACCCATTCACTATTAACAATGGGGTAGATGAACCCAGCTTTTAGAAGATGTTCAATTTTTTCTTTAACCACCTACTTAAGCTAAGGGTTTATTCATCTTTACAGTTGTCGTCAAGGTTTCATGGAGGGGTTAGTGTAAACTCTATATTAGCATATCCTAGGATCTATTCTTGTTAATTCAGGATATGACCAAGCAAAGGCTTTCAACCATTTGTTTACCATTTCCAATAGTCTTTCTTTTTGTTGAGGAGTGAGCTTAGCATTAATAATTACCGATTTTCCATTCTTGAGAAATGTATGCTCCAAACCAGTGGGCAATGGTTTTAACTCAAGGGGATCTTGCTTGAACTCGTCAGGGATTTTCAAATTTTCCCAGTTGATATTTTTGATTTTAGAACTTGGAAGTTGGTGATGGTCTTGCTCTAATGAATCTATGCTATTGATGTAGACGCAAGTCAAGCTCTCAATTGGTTCCATGCATATAGTTGAGTTACTCTCTTGGTTAGTTGTAAGCCACTGGGTTCCTTCCTATCTCATGGCTACTGCATACAGGTATCTTTGTATGTTAGTTATTTGTGCACACTGGTTGCATGCAGGAAATGTTAAACGTTGTACAAACTAGGACTTTTGCGTACAGTTTCACCCTATGTCATTGTATGCAATGCATGGAACTTTCTTCTTCTTGATCTTTTCAAACGTATTTTTCTTTGATATTTCTAGGGAAAGATAACGTATTCCTAGTCATGCATCAATTGTGCTTAGCCATGCTCTTCCCATAATGATTGGGAAGTCCCCCTTGTAGTTGTTGACTTGAATTACTAGGAAATTGGCTGGATACGACCACCCACAAATAGTGGTGACAATGTCCTTCACTAGTCCTAATGGAACAGTGATGGACTGGTTGGCCAGCTCTAAATGAATGTTACCTTTTTTTAGTGGAGGCAGGTTCTAGGCTTTAATATTTCTTAAGAGACTAAGTTGATACTAGAAATTGAATCCAAAATACCTTTGCATGGCTCATTACTAGAGATTTGTAAATATATAAGAGGACTCCGAGGATTAGAATTTCCTAGGAAGACAGCTAGCTTTAATCCAGTCGATAATGGCATGAGTCAACATGACCGTGTGTGTTAAGAGTGGTCTTTGGATTGAAGGAAGCTCTAAAGATTCGAATGATAGTGAGGCATTTGGAGTGGTTATAAGGACTTAGTTGGATTGTTGGTTCTAAAGAAAGGTCTCTTCTTTTTGTGGTTTCCTAAACCAAAGTAGGTTGAGGGTTGACAGCCCTTGTAGCGTTGTGTTGCTGCAACTATGCAGGAAGCTCATCCTGCATAGCTGGAGTAGGTGGTAATGGAGCTAAGGGTCGAAGAGGTGTAGTTGGATGAGAAGGATAGTGCATTTGTGGAACATCTTTCCTAGGAAAAGGAGTTCTATAGTACTGGTGGACTTGGTAGTGAGGCTGAGGAGTGATGTGACTAGTAGATTCACGTGGAGAGATTGATTGCTACACGTAGTGCCCATATGGGTCAGGTTGATAGTAAGGGTACTATTGACATGGTCGTGGCATTCCCCATGATTGTGGGTGTTACCACTATTGATACTGTTCATTTGGTTGTGGTGGAGTTTCACTTGGATAATATGTCAAGGATTGATGGAACTGCCTTGGGTTACCTTAAGGATAAGGTAACCTTCAAGGTGTTTTCCATCTATTTAATCGTGGGTTTAGTCCATACACCCCAAACTCTTGTAGATGTGAGATTACTGCACAACATCCCTTAGGATGGTCATATTGGCATATCTCACATCCACCATCATTGTCTGTGTCCGAATCCACAACCTCTTCAATGATGGAAACTTTGTCCTTACCTTTGTTACGTGCATATTCAACTTCTTTCTTTTACCTCCTCTTTTGGTCACTACCTTGTTCCCTAGAATCCTTTGCTATTTTGAGAATGGTTTAAAATTTATTATCTAGGGAGTCCCACATTTGGTCTACCTTTGTTGATACATCTAATGCAACTTTTGAATGGGCAAATCTTTCCTATTTACCATCCCTTTGAGTGGTGACTCTTCTTCATCCTCACAAAATCTAACCTCCTTCTTTTGAAGGGAAGGATCTCTATTGTATTTCTCTGCACTTTCTCTTTTCCTTAACTCACCTTCCTCTTTGGCAACTTGCTCCAATAATCTTTGTACTTAATGGGCTCTAAGCTTGGATAGTCTCCCTTGGGCATAAGTCGCAAGGGTTCTTAGTGTTTCGTACCTAAGCCCATCTATGAGATGGTGTAGTTGTTCCCTCTATGAGTAACCGTGGCCAGGGAAACGATGTAATAATGCATAATATTGATCCATGGTAGCATCCAAGGGTTCATGTCCTTCTTTCCATCGTTGGATTTGCTTTCATAGGTTGGACACTCAGGAATACATTTGATACTTATCATTGAATAACTCTAACATGGTATTCCATCAACAAATGGATTCTAGCTTTAAGGACTTGTATCAGCTTTCTACTTCTTTGATCAATGTTTATGGAAACAACTAGTTTTTGCCACTCATTTTCTATATCTTACAAGGCACATGTGTCATAGAACACTTGTAGATGATTTTGAGGATCAACGTTGTATCCCCCTTCAAATTGTGGGATATTATTCATGTCTAATATTTTGATCCTACTATTCTTTTGGTGCCTTGTTGGGATCCTAATAACCTTGGTTATATCTAGCATACTTCTGACAGTGAGTATGGGTTCATCATGATCGTATTCTCTATGGCATCTATGATGCCTATGCTATTCCCTACTCTCCCTTCTTTCATGATGCATTTCTCTAGAATGCCCTTGTCCCCTTTCTTTACTATTTTGTCTATGATCTTTGTTTTTCTTACCATTATCCTCATGATCTTTCTCTTTGTGACTGCATCTAGATCACAAAGGAGAGGAGGAAGGAGATGATGAACATGAAGAGGAAGGAGGACTAGCACCATGATAGTGCTTGTCACTTTCTCTTTGGTGGTCATGACCTTGGCCATGGTTATGATCGGAATGTCCATCATCATCATGTGTTCATGTTCTTTTTTCAGACCCTTTGTGTCCATTGGTATTAGAACATGGGTTATGAATGGTTGAGTGAAGATTTTGATACATAACTCCTTGACTGAAGTCAACAAGAGGAACATCGTTATGTGGAAAACCTCTTGAGGCAGGTTCACCACACTCATTTTCACTTATGACATATGGGACATCCTAAGACCACTTTTCCTTCATAGATTTGTAATGTCTCTCCTATTGTAGGTCCCTTTGACATTGTGCCTCTGTGGGTTGATAATCTCTTGAATCTTGTTCATGCACAATGTACTCAGACTATAAGTGCTACATACCAATTCATGTGAGAGCATGAAGAAGCATGCTTGGGATTGAGTGATTGGGTGGTAACACTATGTTACTCTCTAAATCACACCATTGTAATTGTTCATCCTAGTGGAGGATAAAGGTACAGGCTGGTACATACTCATCGAGATGAGTGTATACCAAGCAAAACTTTTGGGGCATTGGCAATGAAGAACTTTCATTGTGTTAGACCTAGGCAATGAAGAACTTTCATAGGAATAAGGAGACATGATTAATTATTCAGTGTGCAATGTATTATATTATTATTATTACTATGTTTTGTAACTAACCCTAAGGGTTTGTTCCAATGATAGGAAGATTTTCTAAGTTCTAATTAGCTTACAAATAATAAAGTCCCTGGCAACGATACTAATGATGAGTGGCGAGGTACCCCTATGCTCAACCATACGAATACAAGTGTTACATGTGATCCAATCAAACTCCAAGGACTAAGTGCTTATGCGCCTTCATAGAACAAGGATGGGTTAGGCAATCGTTGTCTTCCCAAGCTTACTCATATGACACGATTGTATGGTTAAGTAAACTTGAGGTATATGATTTTTGTGCTTTTTATGTCTATGTCTTGGTGTTAAAAGGGAGAAGTGAAATAATTAAGTAACTAATTTAATTTAACTAATTCGCTAGGTTCTAACTAGTGCTAACACCAACATCCATTCCCACTTTCCGTACACATCCTGAACCAATGTAACACTATTGGGATTACCAAATGCTAGTCGTTACTGGGTTACCAAGTGTTCCACGTATGCTCGAAGTGGTTGTACTGAGTGTGCTTACTTGTGAAAATTAACAAAACAATAAAAGCAACATCAATTAACTAAAAAAAGCATTAAAGAATTGTAAATAACATTAAATGCAATAACTAAGCTATTCTGAATGCTGCAAGGTTTATCACAAAGTTTGTCTTTATTTTCAAACACAAGGTGTGCTCAGGTATACAATTCTTGAATAAAGATCCATTCACTTTTTGAATCCTACTACAGGAACTTAGAAATAATTCTAACTCAGGAAAGGGAAAATTACAAGAGTTCAGATAAGGGACTAAGAAACTAATGCTAAAACCAAGTGCACCCACCTCTTATTTATAAGCAACGAGACAGGTCCTGATATCAAATGTATGATATCACTTGGCAAGCTCCGATATCACAAACCCGATATCGTGGTTCATCATTGAAGTTAACAAATTTAACATTTTGGACCTTAAGATTAAGTGCTTAATAGTTGTAGATAGTCTTAGATTACTAACCCTTGGTGTATCATTTGTTACACTACTAGAGTCAATGTTCTAAAGGGGGTAGAAAGAAAGGTCACTAATGAGTCTAGGTAATATAGCTAGTTGTTAACAACAAAAATAGTTGGATAATTAGTTGGTGAACCAAAATGGTTAAGAAGATGGATATTAATTTGTCTTGTAATAAAGTCATACTATAGAATATGGAGAGTCATAATCTTGTTTCAACAAAGTTTATGATACCCATAAAGAATAATGGCCTAGAAGAGAATCCAAGAATAACAATAAAAGTGGCAATATATAATGTGCTAGAAATATCCCTAGCTAATGAGAGAAAAAATTCATTATTTTCACCATCAGCCTTATATAGGCATGAATATCAATATCCACACATCTTAGTAGAGTTACAAGATTTGGATGCTGATGTCTTATGCTACAAGAAGTTTTTCCATGGAAATTCATATACCAATTCAAACTAGACTTAGAAAATATGGGATACATAGGTATTTACAAGCAAAAAGGTTCTTGTGGAAGTCCTTTTTAGCCATAAAAATTAGCCTATTGTAGAAATCACAACATGGATGGTTGCACGATTGTTTATAAAGGAGCCAAGTTCAAATTAGTACAAAGATTTGAATGGAGTTCAGAAGATATGATTTTTGAAATCCTAGAACTCTCAAATTATGGGAAATAAGGAATGATCAAGATTCTAGAGAAGCCACATAGCTTTGGCATTGATACTAAAAATGCAATTATCAAAAATATATGTATGTATGGTTAACACACATTTAATTTCCAAATTAACATGTCCAAATGTCAAACTATGTGAAAGAGCATACTTGACTAAGAAAATAGAGGAAAATTTGAAGAATAAATTATTCCTAAGACATACTATGCCAATGCAAATGATCCTCTATTAAGCCTTTAATATGAAAGTTTGAAGTAATGTTTATCAATTCTTAAAATATGGATGTGTAAAGAAATCCTTGGAAGATGAACCTAATTTGAAGAAGATGTTCCCATCAATTCAACATTCAATTCCATTAGCTAGTGCATATTTTTATTACTTCAAATATTCAATATATAAATTAGATTCTAGAATTTAGGAATAGATGATGTTAGTGGATAGTACTCATCAAGAACTATAGTTCAACAATTACTCCTCCATGATTAATAAAGATGAATAAAAAAAATTCTTCATTAAGACCCTAGAGTATATTTGTTATGATGTGTAATTCTTCCAAGTTACTAGAGTTAATTACTAACAAAGAAATTAAGAAGAATCAAGATCAAACCTTGCCATCCCAAACAGGATCATTTGATCATATACTACTTATGGTAGAACTACAACTACTTCCATAAATTCCCAATGTTGGTTAATATTAAGAAGTATCTTAATCTTACTTTCATTGATGATTTTCATAATTTTTTATTATTTAATTTATATTTTAATTTGATAAGTAAAATTTCTACAGTAATGCAAGTTGAGAATAAGGATTTGCCCTACCTTCACTTGGATAATTAGATACAAGTTGTACTTTGTGTGACCCTGGTTAGGGCTAGTGATTAGTGGTTGATAGATCCCTAATTCAACTCTTTTCATTATCCTAGAAAATTAGTTAAGTATTAAAAAGTAATATTTAAATTTTCATATATTCTTCTCACATTTTTCTTGTTTGTAGAATAAGCAACAAACAACTTCAATCATAAAGTAGAAATCAAATTATTGAAGCATAGGATCATAAAAAAAAGCATTTGAGCTAGAAAAAGATAGTGAACATGGACTTGTTCAAGGAAAAATGAAACCTAAGTGGGTAGATTGTAACATCCCCATTCCCAAATGTTGCTACAACATAACAAAGATGGTGCCTCTTCATAACAAGTGTTATCATTATTATAACAAGACCTAAAAGGGTGTGTTGTAATTGAGACATGAAAGGATGCATTGTAATAACAGACATGTCTCTTGCGGTGATATTTAGAATTTTTACCTAAGGCATTTATACTCAAGAATTAGAGGTTATATTAGCATGGAGTAACAAAGTTGGTAAAGGGGATGCTAAGTGAAGAGGGACTAGAAGTAGACTAGTCATTCCTTATGGCCGATAATAGGCCTAAATGTGGTGGTAGTGCTAGATTGCCTCTAAAGGATAGATGCCAAAGGAAGAAAACCCTAAGAAATACTCTCAAAGCATGATCTAGATACACTATTCTACATTGATAAAGTCAATTTTTGTAGCCTTGCGATATTTTAACTATGATATCATAGCTACAATGTCATAGTCCATCCTATGTCATTTTTGATGCGATGTCTCAAGATTTGTGTAGCCCTATAAATAATAGTAGTTAGGCACATAATTGATATCATTTTCATTCTACCCTTAGCTAGACTCTTACATTTTGTTTTCATAGTTAGTGATAGAGTGAATGCCTAGAGTGTGGTACCAAGTAGTTTTATGGAATCTTTATTCAAGTGAAGTGTACTTGAGCATAATTCATATTTGAAAATAAAGATAAAGATTTCTTTTCATCATTGTAGCATCCACTTAGTTTTACTATTTTACTTACCTTAATTTTCATGTTTACTTAGTTAACTCTTTATGTTTTCAAAGTACCTTACTTTACTTGTTCATTAGTAAAGTGAAATGAGTATGAATGGTTTCGAGCACATAAGTGTAATCGTTTAATAATCCCAATGATTTTATTGCTTGGTTCACCCAGTAGCATAACACTTGGTAACCTAGTAATGATTACATGAGCCCAAGGTGTGTGATAGACTAGGATTAGATGCTCATCACTATGGGCTAGAGTAGATTTGCATGACCATAATTACTTTGATTTAGATTTTTATTCTCAAATTTTAGTATGTTTTTAACTAGAGTAATCAAAGCCTAATAACATCAACTAATCATATGACTCACTAAGAGTTAACCCATATAGTCAAACTTCACTAACTCAAAGTGGGAAGACAACGATATTGAAAAAATGATAAACACAGATCTCATACACTTGCACTAATCCTTATTATCTTGATTTTACACTCATCTTTCATCAAGATGGGTAGTTGGGGTGGAGAGACTTACAAGGAAATATCATTTTTCCTCTAGAGCATTTAGTAGCATCCAGGCTTCAAATATCTTTAAGAGGAATCAATTTGATCCATGTGCAAGAGGGATATTATGTGATCAAACATAAGAATAGACCCTACCAACCCATAGAGGCATAAATGTGATGAGACACTACTATGAAGACTAAATGTAAGAATAATAAGGGAAAGTAGGTTAATCCTACTATTTTCCTAGAAGAACTTGAGGGTGATGAATTTTTAGTAGAAAAACTCCACCATAATTATGAAGCCCATTCATAAATGCCTATTATTTATCTAGAAGAACCTATCAAAGTACATTTACATTCAATCCTTGTAGATACAGTAAGAAGGAAGGTAGAGGACTTTAAATACAAGTAGGACTCAAGGCCTAGAGTTTCTATGGAATCACAAAGAGATGAATTTCAAAGGCATAGAAGAAGAACTATCCAACATTGTTCTCCACCTCCTTCATCTTCCTCCTTACAATCATTGATGGACTTTAATAGAAAGAAATGAAGGTTCAAAAATCATGATAGGGAGAGACATCAGGCTCATGATAGACATGAGAATTGTCAAAGGCATCTTGATGAACACAATGATGAGTATGAACCATGAAGAGATAAGAATAGACATGAAGAGAGAGAGTGATATGAGTACCAAAGGGAACATCACTATAATAATGTACAAACCCTATGATCATGAAGAGTCCTTATTGGCTACTTGTAACATGATCAACATTAGGGAAATAGTGTACATTCCAACTAGACATGTGAGAGATAGTTGCATTAAGAGACTTGATATGAATAATATTCTTAAGTTTGAAAGTGGATATAACATAGATCCATAATATCACCTTCAAGTGTTTCATTATGCATGCAACCTATAGAATATCAAAATGATTGGAAAAAGCTCAAGTTGTTTCCCATGACACTTATTAAGGAAGTAGAGAGCTAGTATAGATATTTGAAACCTAAATCTATTAGAAGGTGGAGTACCATGCTTGAACTCTTCAATGAAAAATACCAAACTTGCTCTAGGATGTTGAGTGTTAGAAAGTAGATCTAGGGCTAGAAGAAAATAATACATGAATCCTTTGATGCACCAATGAGCAAATACTACTCTCTTTTGCATAGGTACCTAGGCCATGGACTTTCCCAAAGGGATAAACTTAGGCACATTGTTGATGGGTTGAGGAATAAAACCAAAGAAACCGTTGGGGTCTATGCCCAAGGAAAAATGTCAGAGATGACCACCCATTGAATTGAGAGGCTAATTGATCAAGTGACAAAGAAAGAAGATGAGTTGAAAAAGAGAGAATCAGTTGAGGAATATAATTGAGATCCATCTATCAGAGAAAAAGATGTAAGAATGTGTAACAAATAAGAGTAAGAAACCTTGGAAGAGGTGATCTAGAAGAAAAATCTACCCATTTAAAAATTTGTTAATGATATAGTGATTAAGGTAGAAAAGATGTGGGACTCAATGGATAAAAATTTTTCTATAGATTTACAAATTATAGAAGAAATAATTGAAGAAGCCTTCAATAAGGGAAAGGAGAAGAAAAAGAAAAGAGACTATGGATGTGAACATTATAAACAAAAAGGAAAAGTTGCTTGAGTGAAAGAATGTACTAAGTCAAACTTAGAAATGAGGGAGGATGCAAAGTGTGCTAGTACGAACATCCTAAGGGATGTTGTCCTATGATGGTCCACTTGTAAGAATTAGGGGCATATGCACTCAATCCAAGATTCATTAGAAAGTAGATGCCAAAATGGTTGTCTTACCCTCAAGGTAACTACAGATAGATCTTCCAATTAGATTGTTATCCAAGTGGGACTTACTCACAACCATAGGAGAAATATTAGTAGTAGTGACAACCATTAGAAGCATGGGTAATGCCACTACCAAGGCAACAGTATCCAAATTGGTAGCTAGACCCTTATGGATATTATGTGTAGCATCCTATATTTACAGGGAATGCAATAGTTGATAGTGCTCAATATTATCCACTTGAGTAAAATATACCTACAACTCTAAGGATGGAATTCAATCCATATGTACATCAACCAGTGGCTAGTCCATTAAGTCAACCTTCTAATCCTTTACTACCTATGTTACCACCTACAATGTAGGTGGATCTATTGTCATAGCCACAATAGGGAAGTGCTACAAATGTAGTAAATATACAAATAGAGGATCATACCAACAATACTATAGGAAAATCTAAGAAACATCCTCTATTTAGGAATAGTCTAGAAAGAGCTGGTAAAGTTAGGACTTTATTGAATCATGTTTCTTATACAATGGATCTTTGTACAAACACTATGCTTCCATAATAACTAGATCAAAAAAATTACAATTGTCATGCTAACAGATCCAGTATTAGATTGAATAAGGTTAGGGAAACTTCCTAAGAAATGAATTAATTAGAAAATTCCTATGATTTATTTACAAGTAGCTAAAAATTCACCATGAAAGAATCTATTGGATTAAGGTTTTGGAGTAAATTTGATATCTCAAGAAATATACCAAGCATGAAACCTCTCTCCCTTAAAGAAGTGTAACATAAGGTTAAAGCTACATAATCAATCCATCACCATTCCTTTGGAACAGATAGAAGATGTGGAGAACATCATCAATGGATGGTCTTATCTAGCAAATTTCTTAGTACTCAAAGTGAAAAATAATAACAAGGAATTTCCTATCATTATGGGAAGAGCATGGCTTAGCACGGTAGATGCTAAGTTAAGAATGAGAGATTTATCTATGGAAATTTCTAAGGAAGATGAGTAAGGAGCCATACATACGCAAAGAATTCAATGCATTATTGATGATAACAAAGGGTGCTGTTGTGAACCAAAACTCTAGAATGTTAACAAAATTGTCACACCAACCCATAACAGATGGGAGAAATAAGTGTGTGAACAAAAAGAAACATGGGTCACTAAACCAAAAGACATCAAGTGGACAAAAAATAAGATCATAAAACCACCCAAAACATGCATGGAAATGTTTAATCCACTTATTAACTCATGCCCTAGGAAAATGATCCAAATTGAAAACTCACAAAAGGATATCATAAATCATAATCATACAACAACAGATAATAGAAATGAAGATTTAAAATTTGAATTAAAAAATAAAAAGAGAGTATAGTTAGAGCTTCTGATATGTAAAGACCATCTAGTCCAAGAAGATATATAACCTTAAATGATTAAAATTTGATTACCATCAAGATTAATTGGGAATCACTAAGGATGATAAATGAGAAACCTAGAGTGTATGATATGGGGGATCTAGGATCCATTTTTCAAACACTTGCCCATGAATTTAGTCATGGGAGAGACATAGTACCATGACTTGTATGGTAGAGTGTTGGAATACCTCCACCTCTCATTATTGGTATCATTGTCAATTCTATTATGGATTCTACCCAGTCCATCAATCTATCCTCCACCTATTCAATTTTTTGGCTAACTAGTCCCAATCCTAGTTGTGTGGGTGTCTACCTTGACATGTAGGTACATACTGAATTTTTTATTTTCTCATTACTTTTTCCTATTTTCTTGACATATGTTTCTATATTTTATATTTTTTAAATTTCTTAATAATTTTCTATTCTTAAACATTTTTCACTTCTTTGCCAAATTTTCATTCTTACTACATTTTTTATTGTTGATATCTTTCAAAATTTTTCTATACTTTGCCATTATTTTTCTTGTACATATTCTTGTTATTTTTTAATAAAATATATGGAATATGTAGTCCCAATAAAGTTAAGATTGATTTATTTTATCAAGTCATAAAAGACTGATTATCTATATAGTGAGACCATGACATCCATCCATCCATTCCAACAATAAGAGGTTCTTACCATGGACATAATGATATTCTTCTCATAATAAAACTAAGAATAAACTTGTGATCATTATTCCTAGACAAAAGAGTGTAGAACCAAGTGGAAATGAAAAGGGTGTGACATCAAGGGAACTTCTGGATTCTCTAGGATTACTGTAATGGGTTCTATCCTATTGTCAATAATGTATTATTTTCTTGAGCTTTAATGAAAAATGAAAGTAAGAGTACAATAAGTGCTACCTTACTACTTCACTAGAAAGACATGCTACCCATGCTTGAACATAGTTCTCTAGTAAGGTTGACATAGTAAAATAAAATAAAAAGCAAAAAATAAAATTTTTGGGGGTTCTACTAGAAAGACATGTTACCCATGCTTGAAGGTAGGTAGCTTCTTAGAAATCTAAAAAATTAAAAAAGATGTGATGGTAATAAAATTCTTCCTAGAACAACTTTGCTATGTGGTAATACCCTTTACAATAGTGGTAGTCTTGTGGTTGTGAACCTTAGGGGTGAAATAATGGATGTCACTGGAAAGTAGTCTAGACTTGGTTGGAATCTTGGATGGACAAGCTAATGATTAATTTAACCACACACCACAAATAAGAATTCATTATGCCTATGGTAAGATACCTCACATCCCAGTTTTAGTAGTCCCTTCTATAGTTTGTTTCATCTAATTGTATATTTAATTATAACTTTATGATTTTGTATAATATAGTGTTATTTTCTCAATCTAGTGATACTAACATGTGTGTTTTACTAGATAGGTATGTGTTACATTCAACTCGTTGACTGCCTAAGGACACTTTTAGGTGTGGTTATACAAAGGAACTAAGGGCTAGAGCCTACCTTGGGGAGGACCCACTTGTATAACTGTTGTATTTCATACTTGAAAAGTAATTCCACATCAACTTGTGCCTTCCAATAAACCCAAGACTTAATAAAAACTTTCTATATTATCTTAAAACCTATCCATCAATTTAGATTCTTCAATCCATATCATACTGATTCAATAAACCTTCGTTGCTTAAAATTCCTTTCTTATGAACTTTGAATGTCAAAATTTCACAATCCAAGTACCATATATGATCCAAGATTCTTTAGAAAACCTTCACATCTTCCAAAAATTTTAATTGAATCATTTTTTCTAGAAAAATTCACTGAAAATTTCAAAATTTTCAATGGTGACATGGTAGCTACAATGTTGTATCTATTATGTTACATTTGAAAAACTAGTATATATATGTGCCAAGAGTTAGAAATAATTTTCATTCCATTATTTTCTAACAAGATATTTTTTTTGCTATTTTTCTAGGCTTTGGCAACCTAACTTCCCAAATTGATAACTTCCTCACTGTAGTTCCAATTTCCATAATTTTTCGAACCTTGTTGATCTTGGAGTGCTTAACTTAGTCATGGCATAGGGGGTGGGGAGGTAGGGAGGAGGGATAAGGTGAGGGATGGGGAGTGGGCTAGAGAGGGGGGTGGTGGCAGGTGGTAGTGGGGAATCCATTGTGCACACATCCAAAAATTTAAGCCAAGAATTTCCTAATGCTTGGAAGACATCATAAATGGTAAGTATATAAGAATAATAAGAATATCATGGCTAATTAACTAGATTTTACCTAGAAAGTCTAGCCAAACAAGGATATATTAAATGGGGAAATGATAATTATAGAAGGTGATACTAATGAAGAATAATATTTAGGAGGTTTCTTTTCAAAAAATTTCTAACTCTATAATCATGCTACGATAGGAACTTGATCAAACCAAAAGTACAAGAAGGTTAATGAATTGTTAGGAACTAATGTGAACATGTTGGTAATCTTAAACTCTTGATGATTGTAGATGGTCCCAAAGAGACTTGGAGTAGAAGGACCCTTAAAGACAACATGTAAGAGACCAAGAGGCCATGGAAAAGGCCTAGTGGGAGAACAAACCTTGCAAGCTAAGCATGTAGAACAAGAGGCTCAATCATTTAGCATCCATTAGCAAATCCTTACTACTAAATACTCTACAAAAGTAATGGTAGAGGCTTCACCAGCACTAAAACAACAACAACATTTCACATTTGATGAGTGGTGAGGTACCCCTACACTCAACCATACAGATACAAGCATTTTACACATGATTCGGTCAAACTCTGTAGATGGGCTAGTTGTGGTATCTAGATAGTTACTCATTGATCACAATTCACTATCTTCCCATATGGACTAGTATTTGCTTTGTCATGTATGGTTTAGTCTAGAGTGAGGTGTATGATGTGGTCCTAAACTAGTGCTACTCCTAGAGTCAATAGAAAATAACTTTAATTAAGCTATGACGGAAAGGGTGAAGAGAGTCTAAGCTAGCCTAAGTGTGATGAGAATCTGTCCCTTAATCATCCATACACATCTTGGACCTCATGTACTACCACTGAGATTACCAAGCGCATGTACTAGGTACACTATTGGGATACCAGGTAGTCACACTTAAATGCTCGTGATTAAGTTGTACTCATTCCATGTTTACTAATAGGGGTAGGAGATGAGGGAATAGAAATATTAATTACAAAAGTAATAAATAAAAATTAAAATTAAGTGAATGCTACAATGATGAAGTAATCTTGATCTTTATTGCTGGACATGTGCATGTCCAACTACATCACACTCGAATAAAAGTTCCGTACAATTACAATCACATTGTGGGCATGCACTAGGGAAAGGGTTGAGAGGAAAAACTAACAAAAAGATCCTACTATAACACTAACTTCTTATTAATTTTCCATACATCTAATTGTGTATTTATAGGCTCACACAGGAACCACGATATTTCGTATCTGATATTGCTTACTCGATATTGCGTACTCGATATCAAGGGTCCAATATCGGGACTCATCAAATATTAGGGGTCCAATAATAGGGGTTTGATATAAACACCTAGTTAACAAGGGTATGATATTAACACTTGACAAACCATGATTTATCATACCCCCACGATTGAATAACAACTCGTCCTCAAGTTTAAAAAAATGAGAATGAGTTCAATTGATTACACAATGGATAGGTATGGGATTATTGAGTAACTAAGAATTATTCATGTCGTAGTGTGGGATTGAGTAAAAACAAATTGGGACATAGACATAGAATTACAAAACTTTGTTGGAACTCATGTGGTTCCAAGTGGTGGTGATTCCTCCATGGGTGCCTTTCCTTTGTCTTGCACGTCAAGCTTCTGAGATTGATACCGTTGAAGAAGCACCTGATGTTTCTTCTCTTCTATCCAAGAATTATGAGTCATCCATGCTGATGTTCCAATTTTTGATGGAGTTGACACTTCCCATGGACACAAGAGCTACAAAAACACTTGATTGGCCTTGACATGCCATGCCACAAATAGTTGTTATTCCTCTTCATAGGCTTGGGCCCTAACCTCTCCACCTTTTGCTTGGCTAGATCGTGCATTAAAAGGAGTTCCTTGATAGATGTTGAATGATTGTACCTCCTACTTTGCATTTCTGCATGAGGTCCTTGGCTTCTACCTTCCCCTAGGTGTTTAGTTGAACCTTGAGAAGGTCCTCCTTATTGTCCTCTTTTAGGGGCCATCTATAATCACACAAAGATCAATTGTTAGTAAGGTTATTGAAAGAAGTTCAATTATTTCATACCTTACTTATTGCCTTTAGTAAATGTTGAATTCTTTGCTTAGTGTGATTTTAGAGTTTGAAATTTTTTCAAGGAAGTTGCTCTAAAAGTTTAATGTTGGACCTGGTTTATTTAGGTGACACATCAAAGGACACATAATGGTTTTGAGGAATGTTTGATAAAATGATGATAAAGAAAAGAATAGATTTGGAAATGAGGTACTTGGAGGATATAAAATGATGTGGTGGTGTGCAACAAGTGCAAATTACAAAAGTTATGCAAGTGGGTCCTCCCCAAAGTGGGTTCCAACCTATAATGCCCTTACATAACCACACCTTAAAATGTTTGTAGGCACAAGAAGGGTTAAATGTAATCCACACTAGTTCCAAAAAACAGACACATGTAGATACCACTATGATGAGGTATGAATTCAATGCTACACAAGACATAAGTCACAAATACATGGACAAAGAGATGAGGCAAATTGTAAAAGGGATTGCAGTGATTGGGATATGAGGTAACTAACCCAGGGCACAATGAATATTGAGTGTAGGACATGATTAATGTGTCATTAGCCTATCACTCCAAAATCAAGACCAAGTCCATTCCTGCAATCAGTGAGATCGCATTGCTTCATCCCATGATGGACAACCATAAGAGTGGCATGACAACAAGGCATGCGATCACTTGGCATTTTGTTCAAGGGAGGAGTGATTCAGAATTTCTTTGCGGTACTTTGATCTCGATCTTTTATTTTTCTTTTTGTGTGGATGCTTTACACTTTTCTTACTTTTTCTTCTTCTTTTTTTCATTTCATCATCATTTTTTTGAATGCTTAATCCAGAGAAGCCGCCTACCTTCAGGCATGGGTGCATGTCTTTCTAGTGGGACCCCCTAGAATAGCATTGGTTTTCTTGAGTGAGTGCCTTTATTACTCTTACTCTCATTTTTTGTTAGATCTATAAGGATCTTGGTATAACCATGCTACATGATAACTCCTAAAAATGTCACCAAAGAGAATCCACAAGTCCCCTTGATGTCACACCCTAGTCATTCCCTCTTGGTCCATGTTTCTTTGCTCTGGGTATAATGAGCATAAAATTCCTTTAAGTTTTAATGATGTCAAGAATATCATCATACCCAGAGTAGAACCTCTTATTAATAGAATGGTTGGGTGGATCATTGTCCGAATAATTAGTTACTCAAGACTTGATAGCATAGAACAACACCTCAACGAATGGGTCACATGAGTATTTTATTTACCAATGAGATTACCTTCAAAAAGATAAAACAAGTTGAAAAATGAAAAACTAGAAAACAAAAAATTGTAATTAAAGAAACAGAAAAATATTTATTAATTCTACTTGTTAGAATGGGGGATATCCCCCATAACTAAACCTTTGACCATGGTGAGAATTAATAAATGGAAAGTGTGGACCCATGCATGTTGGAAATGTTGGGGATCAATCATATCCCAACCACTGGGTGTATTTTGAGGTGCTGGTTGGAATGTACCCATATTGCGGTTCACACACTTGACCATAATGGACATAATGTAGTAGGTTATATGATGGTGTTATGGGATAAGGATCTACCCCACCATGACACCCTTGACCATAAGATGGCATGCTAGGATTAATGTGTCCCCCTCTATGGTTATATTTATTGGGTTGCATAGTTGTTGAATTATTGATTGGTGGCCCTGATAAAGTAACACAAGGTGTTGAGTTCGAGGAGAAGGATGCATCATAGCATGGAACTTATGATAGGTTGGAAGAAGTAGTGGGTTCAACATCATGCTGCTTCTTCCTATGGCCATGCCTAAAGAAAGGGTGCTTTTGAGTACTTCCACTACTATTGATAGTAGTACCACAAGTAGCATTCATAGGTTGGTGCTATGATGCAAAACCTTCTGGTACAATTGGTGGCGATGTAGAAGGAGATGAAGGATGAGAATATTGTTGTTGAGAAAAAGTGTAAGGTACATGAGGTGGCGACCTTGTTGGAGAGCATGTGAGTGGATAGTATTTCAGAGAATGATAATGATGAGATGAAGTAGAGGATGATGATTTGGTTGGAGAAATAGGGTGTTGAACATAGTAAGCATTTGGTGTTGGGACATACAAAGGATATGGTCGGGTTGGCAATGGCCTCCCCCACGACTGGGGCTTTTTCCACTATGGTTAAACTAGATATTTCTATATGAAATTTGGATGTAACATTCCTCCCCAATGCTCATGTAAATGTGACAAAACTAGGCATTGGACTTTGGGGTGATCATACAAACAAACATTACATTGATATGTGAAATTGGTAGTTGAGTTATTCTTATTATCTTTTACCCTTTGTTTTGATTGTTGCATGGTGTTCTATCCTATTTCTTGATTTGGTATAGTTTACCTCTAATATTATTAGCATATTCTCCATATTTTCTATACATCCATTCCATCATCTTATTAATCTTTTCCTCAATTTCATCTAGTGATTGTTGCATTGGCAAAGGTAGAAACGGTTGCACTTCCTCAAGGTGAGCTGATTTCTCCTCTTTATGGTTATGGACCTTTGCTAATTTGAGATTTTGGTCTCGTTGAGAGTTTTCAACATCTCTCATTTAGCCATTTCTCCTTCTTCTTTTGCTACTTACTTAATAAGCTCTTGGAGTTGATGGTTTGTAGCTCGTATAGTTGACCTCGAGCATACATCCCTAAGGTTTCCCTTATTTCATTATGGAGCCCATCCATGGTGTGATTCATTAGCCTTTCCTGAGAGAATCCATGGCTTAGGCATTTGTTTAATAAAGAATAGTATCTTTCTAAGGCCATGTCGAAGGTTTCATGTTGCCCTTGTTTCCATTCTTGGATTTGTCTCCTCAAGGTTGACACTCTGACATAGGTTTGATATTTTTCAGTAAAGAGTTCTACCATTGTTGGCCAACTATGGATTGATTTTGGTTTTAAGGATCTGTACCACACTTTTTCTTGGCCAACGAGTGTCATAGGAAAGAGCTTAACTTTTTTTCACCTATTATCAATATTATTCCATACACAGGCATCATAGAAGGCTTGTATATGTTGTTGCGAATCTAAATCATAACCTCCTGCAAACTTGAAAAATTTGTTTAAATCAAGCCTAGGTAGACAACTTTCTTTGCAATGCCTGCAGGATATTCGAATGACCTCTTACATAGCCATTAGGCTCTTAGTGGCCAGTAGGGGTTCATCATCACTAAGTAGGTTGTGAGTTTGCGAGTTGAGATAATGTTGTCCTTATTCATGTTGACATTCTCAATTTTCTTTGTGACCTTGATTTTTAGTTCTACACCGATGCCTTGAAAGATAGTCATCCGTGTCATGATCTAACATTGAAGGAGTAGAGGAAGAGAAAGAAATGAAAAACTTGTCCTAACTTTTGTAAGTTTTTCAATCATCCCCTAATAGATTCTATTTAGTTATTGAGAATGTCCTAGGCCTTTTGGGCCTCCTCGTTCTATAGTCTATCCCATCCTTACTAGAGGTGTCAGAGTTGGTTGACAAGAATCCTTGAGTAAAGTTGTGATACTCATCAACATATGGAATTCCTACATAAGGTTGAGTACTCCAAACATTGTCTTCATCATATAATTTGTTTGTTCTCTAATGAATTGCCTCACTAGTTGTGGAGTTAGCATAGCCTTGTGAGAGAGACATTGTTGTGAGTGGTGTGTGACTTAATTGAATTTAATTTAATTTCTTTTCTAAAGGATATATCATTAATACTTGTTACAGTGATCTTGTATAATATAAATAATCTAAATAACTAACACCATCCCCGACAACAGTGCCAATGATGAGTGGTAAGGTACCCCTACACTCAACCATACAAATAGAAGTGTTTCATGCATGATCTGGTTGAACTCCGTAGATGGGATAGTTATGGTATTTATATAGTTACTCCTTGATTGTAGTTCACTATCTTTCCATCTAGACTAGTGTTTTCTTTGTCACGTATGGTTTAGTCCAAAGTGAGGTGTATGATGTGGTCCTAAACTAGTGCTACTCCTAGAGGCAATAAAAAATAACTTTAATTAAGCTAAGAGGGAAAGGATGAAGAGATTCTAAGCTAGCCTAACTGTAATGAGCATCCATCCCTTAATCATTGGTACACATCTTGGACCTTGTACACTACCATTGGGATTACCAAGCGCATGTCCTAGGTATGCTACTAGGATACCAAGTAGTCACACTTAAATGCTCATGATTAAGTCATACTCATTCAATGTTTACTAACAGGGGTAGGAGATGATGGTAGAGGAATATTAATTATGAAAATAATAAATAATAATTAAAATTAAGTGAATGTTGCAATGATGAAGTAATTTGGATCTTTATTGCTAGTCATGTGCATGTCCAAGTATGTCACACTCAAATAAAGATTCCATACAATTACAATCATCACACTGGGGGCATGCACTAGGGAAAGGGTTGAGAGAAAAAATTGACAAAAAGATCCTACTTTAACACAAACTTCCTATTACTTTCTAATGCACACAATTGTGTATTTATAGGCTCACAGAGGAACCACAATATCACGTATTTGATATCGCTAACCAGGCCTTGATATCGCATACCAGTATTGTGTACCCAATATTGAGGGTCTAATATTGGGGGTCTGATATAAGGACTTGTCAGATATCAGGGGTCCAATAACAAGGATCTGATAATAGAGGTCCGATATCAGCACCTAGTTAACAAGGGTCAAATATCATCACCTGACAAACCATGATTCATCAACATTGTCTAATGAATGCCTCTAGGTCATACAAGAGACGTTTTTCATGTCCATAGTTATCATGGAACTTAACTTTGGTTCATTCATGGAATTGTTTGTAGAGGTTATGAGGATGCAAATCCAAGCATCCTATTTATGGCTAACATTGTTCAACAGTGGTGAATGGTACTTAGGAGAGATCATTTAGTTTTGGTAGACAAAATAAGTTGATGCTACAGTAAGAATAGAATGGGTCTAAGTATCCTACTCAGTAGAGGTAATTGCCAAAGCCTTGAATATCCCAAATGAAGGGGCAAATGTGGCACACATGTCAAAAATATCAGACATAGATGCCAAAATGTTGTGGTTGCAAAGGGCATATGGCAAAAAAGACAAAGATTATAGTGAGCTCTCAATGGAAGAAAAGATCTACTTCAAGATTGGAACGTATTACCTGTTCCCAACCAAATGGTTCAATCATTTTTTAACATATGTAACTCAAGGAAGTATAATCTTGATGGGAAAATTTAATGCAACATCATCCATTTACTCTTCCTAAAAGTTCAAAGGTGGTTTGAGGAGAAGAAGGCGGGAAAACCAACATTACCAGTTCCTTGCCTCATAAGGAAGTTATGTAAGCAAGCAAGAATTTTGGGTTATATTAATGATGTTCCTAGAATTCTTCCTACACTAAGATGTTCAAATGAGTGCCACCCAAGAAATATCAACTGGAAAAGCTAGTAGGCATTGATGAAGCTATAGGTTCAACTCTTGTTAGTAACATTCTAGCTACCATTTAAGAATAGCAAGTAGGACCTAGTAGTTAGTCACTAGCAAGAGAATAAAAATAATAACAAGTTTCACCACCATGACCACAAGACTACAAGTTGTTGATGATCCATCTATAACATATTGCAAAAACAAGAGTAAGGAAAAAAAGTCAAGAGAAAGAAGAAGGATAATAAAGTAGGAACACCTACCTACAAAAGGAAAAACTATAGTACTTGAAAAGGTTATAGATTTATAATATGAAGAAGAAGATGGATGTAACATCTATTAGTATGAACATTCAAAGGATTTTTACCCTTTGATGTTACATTTGTAATAATCTAGATCATATGATTTGAATCTAAAGTTCATGATGAAGTAGATGCCCAAGAGATTATCTTATCTACAAGTCAGTTACAAACTGTGCTACCAATAATAATATTATTTAAGTGAAGCTCCTCCTTAACCCCATGAGCACTATTAGTAATAGTGGGGAAACCCATAGTTGTGGGAGATTCCACCACCAAGGTATCAATACTCCAATCACTAGTTAAACCCTAATGGATATTACAGCCAAAAATATATTTTAACTAATGGTACAGTATGTCATGCTTCTACTTATTATTTCTACCCTCCTAAATACCATCAACCTACAATACTACTAGCACATTTTGGCCATTTTATGGACTAGGAATATGAAATCAATAGATATGAAAAATTACTTAAAAAATATAAGGACAAAAGGATATGCACTTGAGAACTATGATTTGTATTTCCTATCTAAGTTTTTAGGAAAATAATCTATTTAGTGTTGCTCATTCCAATATGGTTGTTATTTATTCACATGGAGTTTTAATTGAGAGAATGAGCTAGATTACTTTTTCAGTTGTTAATATCTTTAAACTTTTGAGTTCTAATAGATACACAAGCAATCAATTGTCCCTTTGCTTGAGGTTAAATCCATCATTCAAGATAAGCTTGTTAAAAGGTCAATATGTTTAAGTTTTGGTAGAAACAATCAATTTGAAATGAGCATTTTAGAAAATAACCCATGACTAGGATATCAAGGATTTGATAGTTTAAAGTTTGGGAAATGCACTACAATGATATCGTGAGAAATCCTCTGTAATTATCTATTGAATGTATGCTCTAGAAAATGGAAAAATAATTGAAATTGGGAAATAGTGATAGCCTACTATTGTTTGTAAAATCATATTCTTAGTTACTAGAGAAGCAACAAATCAAATCTAAATTCTTGCCCTAAATAAGAACAGAAACAATTAATGTAGCTCATCATTTCAACCATTGTAGCATTTAGTAGAGCTTTGTTGCCTAAGATGAATTCCAAGAGAAATGAGTTCCTGCACATGTATACAAAGATATAAAAACATATACATGACGTACTCTAATGAGATGATGTAGTTATGAAGGTAGGCAAAGCACCAAATTGTAATAGGGGCAAAGAGTTTATGTCAAGATGGATGACCGAAGTTGAAGGATTTCTATACGTGATCTTTTCTACTCATATTTTTTCCATTTTCAGCATCTGCTTAAGCAATAATAATGAATTTTTACTAGTAACATTGCATTATAGCTCTTCCCTGCATAGCCATCACAACTGATGAATTTTCCACCTACCTAGGCACAAAGGATTTAATAGTGAAAACTAAAATTTTCAAATCAAAATAGACAACCCTAACACACAAAAACATTAGCAGCATGGCTAGGGTAAGGCCAGAAAACACAAAAGGGTAATTTAATACTTAATGGTGGTTTAATGTAGCCCAAAGAGGGCCAACTACAAGCGCTAGAAATGATTTGAAATAGCCAATGAGCAAGATAAGCAATTCCAATCCCAATGTCGATGGCAATGGTAGAGGTGGTGTTGACATAGGAGACCATGATGGCTGAAAACACAGCTAAAGGCCTCCAACAATGATGGAGATGGGAGCACAAGTAGTTGTTAGAGAGGAAAGAGGCAATAGATAGAGCTCAACAATTTTTTTGATAACCCTGCAATCAAAAGAATATTCATCAACGTGCTATAGATTCCAAAAAGGGCTATGATCTCAACACATGCATGTTCATCATTGTGACACCACTCCTACACTAGTTACATGCCAACAAGAAATGCAATTGTGAAAGTAGCAACACAACCATGAAAGCAACAATACAATAACTACAAACCCTCATGCTCATACCATGTTGGAGAAAATCACGTTCCATATTTGAATTAAAAGTTTTAGTTGGAACATAATTTAAAAACTATATTATTATGGTGACCATGAAGTTATAATGTAAGTTTTAAAAACATTAATATACGCACACATGGAAAGGGTACGAGTTAGGAAAGGGGGATTTATAGACCTTTATTTTTTTTCTTCTTCTTCTTCACATCATTCACCCTCTCCTTCCACATCAGGGTGCAATCATGGAGAGAATAATGGAGAGGATAAGGGTAGGAAAAATGAGAGACCTTGACAAGAGAGTCGAGAGAGAGGATAAGGGCATGAACGAAGGGAAAGTAGTGAACAACGGAGACATCATAGACGTCATGAAAGAGATGATCATGACGAACCCCTACTTGCCACCCGAAGCATGCTAAATATAATGGAGGCAGTAAGAATCCCAACAAGGCATTTAAAAGATAGTCAGATCAAGTGCTTAGACATGAATAACATCCCACGCTTTGAAGGGGGATACAACGTTGATCCGTAGCACCAATTATAGGCATTCCACAATGCGTGTGCCTTGCAGAAGATAGAAAACAAGTGGCAAAAACTTAAGTTGTTTCCCAAGACACTCACCAAGGAAGTAGAGAGTTGATACTGGTCCTTAGAACTGGAAACCATCAGGAGGTGGAGTACGATGTTAGAACTCTTCAATGATAAGTATCAGACGTACTCCAGAGTGTCTAATTTGCGTAAGCAGATCCAAGGATGGAAGCAAGGTACTCACGAACCCTTGGATGCTACCATAGGCTGCTACTACGCATTGTTACATCATTGCCCGGGCCATGGTTACGCATAGCAGGACCAACTTCACCACATCGTAGATGGGCTAAGGTATGAAACTAGGAGAACCCTTGGGACTTATGCCCAAGGGAGACTATTAGAATTTAGATCCCATGAGATACATCACTTGTTGGAACAAGTAGCAAAAGAAGAAGGTGAACTATGAAAAAGAGAAAGTGTGGAAGAATATAACTGTGATCCCTCTCTTTGAAAGAAGGGAGTGAAATTTTGCAATGAAGAGGATGAGTCACCACTCGAAGAGTTGATGAACAGAAAAACCTTACCTATTCAAAAACTAATAATAGAAGTATTGGCTAAGGTGGATCAACTATGGGATTCCTTAGACTCTAGACTTGAAATTATCCTGAAAATTGTAGAAGAGTCTAAGGTGGAACGAAGTAGTGAAAAGAACAAGACAAAGCAGAGAGATTTAGGCCCTATACATAACAAGGGTAAGGGAAAAATCACTATCTCCGATGAGGTTGTGGATTTAGACATAGACGATGACAGTGGATGTAAGATCTGCCACTATGACCATACTAAGGGATGTTTTCCAATCATCTCACATCTATAGGAGTCTGGAATGTATGCACTTAACCCAAGACTCAACCAACGGCAAAGACCCCAAAGGTTACCTTATCCTCAAGGTAACCCAAGGTAGTTCCACCAACCGTTAACGTACTATCCAAGTCGAACTCCACCACAACCCATCGGGCAGCATCAGTAGTGGAAATACCCACAGTCATAGGGGATGCCACCACTGAAACATCAATACCCTTACCAGCAACCTGATCCTTATGGCTATTATGTGCAGCAGCCAGTTTCTCCAAGTGACTCTATGGGTCACACAACTCCCCAACGTCACTACCAAGTTCAGGAGTACTTTAGGAGGACTCCTTCTCCTCCAGGAGGCACCCCACATACTTACCATCCTTCAACTCCATCTGCACCTCTTCCACCTATAGTTCCCATACAACCTACTCCAACAATGCAAGGGGAACTCCCTACTTAACCGCAACAATGTCATGTTACGAGAGCTGTAAACATTTAACCCATTGCTGGTTTTGACAACCGTAAAAAGAGAAGACCTTTCTTTAGAACCAAAAGCCCAGACAAGCTCTCACAACAAGCGGTTGAGTCTAGGTACACTCCTCCACCATCCAAAACTTTGGAGCACCCTTCAGTCCAACAACAAAGCTGAACGCATATGGTTATGTTAACACATACCGTAACCGACTGGATCAAGGTAGGCCACCTTCTTAGGAAATTATCTGACCTTGGGAGTCCCTTAATCTATCTCCAAATTGTCAGGAACAAACCACATAAGGCTCTTCTTGACTCAGGTTCTAGAGTTAATTTAATATCATGAGAAATGCATTAAACCTGGAACCTGCCCCAACTTAAGAATAGTAACATTCAACTGGAGCTGGCAAACCAGTCCATCACCATTCCCTTGGGATTGGTAGAGGACATTGTTCCCACTATGTGTGGTTGGTCCTACCCAGCTAATTTCTTGGTGATTGAAGTTAACAACAATGAAGGGGACTTTCCAATTATAATGGGAAGGCCATGGCTAAGTACGATAGATGCGTACCTAGGGATCCATGATCTTTCCTTGGAGATATCTAAGGTAAAAATTTACAGAAAGATCGAGAAGAAGAGAGTTCCATGCATCACATACAGTGACTTAGAGGGTGATGATATGGAAGAATGTTTAGCATCTCTTCCATGTAATTGGTGTGCCTAGGAAACACAAATTCAAAGGTGCATGTATGTAGCAACCACATCAGTAGTAGACACCCTGTGGTTGACAACTACTAAAAAGAGCAACCCAATATGCATGGAATGAATTGAGGAATAACTCATGTTAACAACGAAGGCATAGACACATTGGAATATGAGCGTTGCCAACTTCCACCCCTTAATCTGAGAACATCAGTGGGGAGAAGTTGGACACTTTTATGAAATTCAAATAGACGTTCATTATTTCAGATCTCTCCCTTGCAATTCAGTCATGGGGGAGATGGCCACCTATGCTAATCATTTGGGGGCCCTCAGTTCTGTTTAGTTTTTGTTTTACACATTTTTGTTTTACACATTTTTTTTACACGTTTTTGTTTTCCACGTTTTTGTTTTACAATTTTTTGTTTTACACGTTTTTGTCTTACACATTTTTGTTTCAAAAATTTCTTTAATTTTTCTTATTTTTGTTTTACACATTTTTTTAACTCTTGTTTTTTTTCTACACATTTGTTTAACTCTTCTTGTTTTTATTTTACAACATCGTTATACTTTTTCATTTTTTTTGTGTGTGTGCATGTGTTATCCACCCTATAAGTTTGTCATTCAATAAGTGTTCTTCATGATGGTATGAATTATTTTCTTGTTGATTGCTAATGTTTGGTTTTTACCTTTAAGTCATGATGTTGATACTAAGGTATGTTTCTCTTGATATGGTAGGCAATGAGTTCACTTCATCCATCCGTCCACCAGTTTCTATGGTCTCTCTCGGCTTGGAAACGTACAGTCCTTTCTAATAAGAACTATTAACGAAACGGTGACTAGGCATTTCTCAAACTAAGGAAGGACGCAAGGATTGAAAAGGATGTGACTTCAAGGGAACTTGATGCATTTGTGTTGTCCATTCTCTTGGGTGCTTGGATGTGTTCTTCTTGAGTTTTCTTGCCATTTTGACGTTACCCAATTATCAGAAGCTGAGTCAATAAAAATAAGAAGTCTTTGCATGGTGTGGTTCTCATGCATAAAAACACAAAACACAAAAAAAAGGAAGAAAAAAAAAGAGATAAAAAAAGAGAAAAAAAAGTGAGAATTCAAAGCACACCCCTTAGACAAAATAATCCTTTGGGCTACAAGCACTGGTTATGGAACTCAAAATAAAAATGTTCCTTCTAACAAAGGCCCTTCTCACTTCCCATTCTCTCCTCCTTGTTTCTTCGGAATGGTGGTGGCTCATGGAGAAGACATTCTTGTTACTTCAAGGGGATGGATTGACCAAATGCATTGATGCAAAGTCACTGGATGTGGTTGGTTTAAGGCCAAACTTGGAATGGGATTTGCTAAGTTACATTAATCATGAACTTCACAAGGGGCTATACACCACCTTGTTCTTGGGATTCCATTCCATGCTCTTCTCTTCATCCTTCTCTCCATTGTTCACCTCATTTCCGGTTGTATCATTAGTGTATATTTTGGTTGACGCATTATTTTCTTTTTGGTAAATTCTTGTGGTTAAGAATTTAACTATTGTTCCAAATGACATTGCCAGAGCCTACAGACTCTTTGAATGTGGGTTTGTTAGGGCATTAAGGGAATGAGCCTACTTTGGGGATGACCCACTGACATTCCTATTTGGGGCACTAGTTAAATTATTTTCCCTAACATTTTTGCAATCTATTTTATTTTGTTCATTTCCATCTTGACATTCATCTCATCGATGTCATAGTTGTCCCTTTTTATCTATCTTTCTTATTCCTTTTCTTTCTCCATTCTAATGCTACCAGAGGTTCGTGATTAGTCATGAGGGTATGGGGCCCAATTTGTTTGATATTCTCCTAGCCCTGATTTTTTTTGATTTTTTCCTAACCCCTACACCTTCGGTAGTCATCATTAATATATCTCCAGACCCATATTAGCCATACCACAACTCAGCCAATGGTCTTTCACCAAAGTAAGGTATCAATTACATGATGATTCAATTACCCTTGCTAATATAAGACTATGTTGTGTGTGCAGATGACGATCATGCAACAATGGAAGGGATCTGGACAGAACACTTGGAATGGAGCAGCACTGAAACAGCTATGCAAGGAGCAAGATTGATGGTGCACTTACGGACGAGCAATGAAAGGCACAATCTTGGCATTGGCAGTAGCAGAACTTCTCTCTCTCTTCTCTCTTAACTGCCAACTAAGGCCTGATGTCAATGTAATAAGGTGTTCACTCTTGTTATCATGAACACCAGGTTTGTCAAGTCTTGTAATGATGATCCATTCACATGTCATCCCATTAGTTCCATTGAGTCAATAATCCCATACCTTCCCGATATTATTGTAAAGAACTTAAGGACAAGTTTTCATTTAGTCATGGGGGTATGATGGGACGTGATATCGTATCTTCCTCCACGATATCGCGGTGCGTTGTCATATCTATAAATAAGAGGTGGCTCTCCCTTGTTTCCTCATCCTAGGCTAGATAGTAGGGAAACTCTAGTAGATTGATCACTCTAGAGATATAATATTTTCCATGTGCCCGCAGTAGGAGTGCTAAAGTGAACGGATCTTTATTCAAGAAAACATTGTACATGAACACAATTTTGTGTACAACAATAAAGACGAGCTTCTTGGATAAACCTTGCAGTGCATGAAATAGGCTAATTAGGATTTTATTTATTTTTATTTATTATCTATTATTTACATGTTTTACTAGTTATTTACTACTTTCTCTCTCAACCCTTTTGTCCTAGTTAAGTGCCTCAATATGACCGCTTCGAACACGTGTGTTACACATGGTGATCCCAGCAACGATTAGCATTTGGTATCCACGGTTGCATCGGTTCAGGGTGTGTACGGTAAGTGGGAATAGATGCTAATGCTAGGTGAATTTAGACTTAGTTAATTAGTAGAGTTAGTAATTAGTTTCTGAACCCTTCACCTCGATATCATGGGAGATAAAACATAAAAAGATATAAAAATCATATACCTCAGACTTACTTAACCATACACCATGACAACTACAAGTAAGTCTGGGAAGACAATGAATAATTAACCTTAAGTGTTCCATGAGTTGTGTAGGCACTTAGTCTGTGGATTTCGACCTGATTGCACATGTTACGCTCATATTCGTATGGTTGAGTGTAGTGGTACCTCGCCACTCATCATTGGCTCTGTTGCCAAGGATGGTGCTAGTTATGTAGATTAGTTATATCATACAAGGTCATTGTAAAGAACTTAATGATATATCTCTTAGAAAGAATTAATTATAAAAATTCACATAAATTCACACACAACCATGCCTCTCCTACAAGAGCATAATAACACCACACTTAGTGAGGAAGTTCATTGGAGAACCAATGAACTATATGACAATGAATATTGGAGTATAAAACTTGAAGTGGAAGTTTCTTATAAACATGAACAAACATAACATCATCACAATGCACGAAAGTATAACTTAATTGATGATGATGAACCCCCACTGGCCACTACAAGCTTAATGAAAATACAAGAGGCTATTTGAATCTCCCGTATGCATCGTAAAGAGAGCTGTCTACCTAGGCTCGATTTAAATAAATTTCCTAAATTTTTAGGAGGCTATGACTTAGATCCGTATCAACATTTACAAGCCTTCTACAATGCTTGCACATGGAACAACATTGACAATGAGTGGAAAAAACTTAAGCTCTTTCCTATGACACTTGTTGACCAAGCAAAAGTATGGTATAGATAATTAAAACCAAATTCAATACGACGTTGGTCAACAATGGTAGAACTTTTTAACGAAAAATATCAAACCTATGCAAGAGTGTCATCCTTGAGGAAAAAAATACAAGAATGGAAACAAGCACAACATGAACCCTTGGACATGGCCTTAGAAAAATATTATGCGCTATTAAACAACTATCCAAGCAATGGGTTTTCTGAGGAAAGACTAATGTACCATATCATTGATGGGCTAGATAATGAAACAAGAGAGACCCTAGGAATGTACATCCAAGGTCAACTATATGAACTAGAAACCCATCAAATCCAAGAGCTTATTAAGTAGGTAGCAAAAGAAGAAGGAGATATGGCTAGATGGGAGAGTGTTGAAAAACATCAACAAGATCAAAATCTCAACTCAACAAAGGTCCATGATCATACAAAGGAGAAATTAAAAAATCTCAAGGTGGAAAAATCATCTTTTCCAATACAACAATTGTTAGAAGAAATCGAGGCAAAGATCAATAAGATGTTGGAATGGATGTATCAAAAGTGTGGAGAATTTATCAACACCATGGAGATAGAGTTTTGACAACCCAAGAAGCAGGACAAAACATTAGACAATCGAAAAGAAGGGATAAAGAAAATAAGAGCTCAACTACCAATCATACATATGAATGTAACATATTCTTGTACGATCATCCCAAGGGTCAATGCCCAATCTTGTTACATTTACATGAGCATTGGGGAAATACGTTACATCCAGATTTCATACAAAGATACTATGTTCAATCATAGTGGCAATAATCCCAGTTGTGGGGGAGACCACCACTAAGATTGAGGCACCCTTCATATTGTCCGAATCCAAATGCTTATCAAGTTCAACATCCTATTTCTCCAACTAGGCCAATGCATTTTATCTCACCACAATACCATTCTCCTTAATACTATCAACCCATGCCTCCAACACAACCACCACCTTGTGCACCTTATACTTCTCCTAACTTTCAACATTCTCATCATTTCCATCCTTCCACAGTGCCACCAACTATTCCTAAGGTTCCTGCACCATAGCAACAACCCACGAACGTTACTTGTGCTAATACTACCAATAGTAGTAAGAAACCTCCTCAACATCCAAAGCACCCCTTCTTTAAACATGGTTGTAAGAAGGGACAACACAATTTTGAGGCCACTACATCCTCCAACTCAGCACAAGCCCCACACTGTGGTGCACCCTTACCTTCAAACCGAACGCCTCATGTAACTTCATCAGGGCCATCAACTCACACTCCAACAACAATACGGCCCAATAAACACAAGAATGGATAGAGACAACCCAATCCTTGCATACCATCTAACGATTCCAAATATCATAGTGGGTCAACTCACTATCTGGGAACTACATCGTACAAATTGCCCCACTATGCTTACTATAATCAAGTGTGTGAACCCCGATGGGGTAAATATGACTGGGCCCCAATATTTCCAACATGCAAGGATCCTCAGTTTCCATTTATTAATCCTTGCTATCCTCAATTGATTAGTTATGGGGGACATCCCCCATTTTAATAACAAGTAGGATTAATAAATATTTTTTATTTTTCTTTAATTTTTCAATTGTTGTTTTCCAGTTTTTCATTTTTCAAATTCTTGTTTTATCTTTTTGACTTTTGGTATTTTTATGTTTTTTATAAGTAATCTCATCTACTAATAAGACACTTATGTGGATCATTGGTTGAGGTGTGTTCTATGTTATTAAGTCTTGAGTGATCAATTATTTGGAACAGTGAGCCCATTACACCCACTCATCCACTCTACAAATAAGAGAGTCTGTTTAAGGGTACACTGATATTCTTGATATTTTTAAAACTTAAAATTAATTTTGTGTTCATTGTACCTAGAATGAAGAAGGGTGGACCAAGAGGGAATGATTAGGGTGTGACATCAAGGGCACTTGCGGATTCTCTTTGGTGACATATGTGGGAGTTATCATGCAATGTGGTTGTACTAAGATCCTTGTAGATCTAATGAAAAATGGGAGTAAGAGTATTCAAAAGGGCACTTAAAAATCAAACGTTGTTCTAGGGGGTCCCACTAGAAAGACATGCACCCATGCCTAAAGGTTGGCGGCTTCTCTGGATTTAGTAAAGTGAAAAAAGAGAAGAAGAAAAGAAGTGCCACAAAACAAAAATCACTCCTCCCTTGAACAAAATGTCAAGTGATCGTACACCTTGTTGTTGTGGTACTCTCATAGTTGCTCATCATGGGATGAAATAATGTGATGTCACTGTTTAGAGGAATGAACTTGGTCCTGATCTTGGAACGATGGGTTAATGACATGTTAATCATGCTTTACACGCAGGATTCACTGTGCCCTGGGTCAGTTACCTCATGTCCCAATCTCTACGATCCCTTTCTATAGTTTGTCTCATCTCACTATTCGGGTAATTGTAGCTCATGTCCCATGTAGCATAGAATTTTCATCTCATTCCAATGATATTTATATGTGTGTGTTTTGTGGAGTCAATGCAAATTACATTTAACCCTTCTAGTACCCACGGACACTTTTAAGTGTGGTTACACAAGGGCATTATAGGTTGGAACCTGCTTTGGGGAGGATCCACTTGTGTAACCTTTTGTAATTTTCACTTATGACATAGCTCACACAGACCATTTATTACCCTTAGCGTATTGTTCATGATATTCTTTCCCTTATTACTATCCCTCCGATTCAACATCCCTATGAATCATCACATAGCCTTTTTCTCTTTCACCCAAGGTCCTTATTGATAAAATCCACAGATCATTATTTGTGCCTTTAAAACAATCTAATTACCTAAGAACCCCTTAACAATCATCCAGATGTCCTTAGCTCACATCGTTTAATTTCAAAGAAAGATTAAAAATTCGGTACATTCTCTAAGTGTCCTAACTTCAATGAAAATATATATACGTGACCCCCCTGTGCTAATCAACATAATTTGCAATTTTTCATGCAGGGAAAGTTTTTCAATTTCTCTCTACGACTCGCAATTGTGCATCCCTTGCTTTCATATCCATAACTCACTCACTGATACTCTAATTTTCATTCCGTTTGAACCTACTTGAACTCAGAGTGTTTAGCTTAGTTGTGGAGGAGGGGCACACGCCGAATAGTGCATATAGTGCATAAATATTTTGAAATTCTTCATCACCCGAAGGACATATCTAAGGGTAATTAGTTGTAGAATTAAGAATAGAATGTGTCAAAAAAATTTCATCCCCTTAGCTTTACTAGAAAATTAAATCTAGAAACCACCTATGCAAAGAGGACTCAACACTATAATCTTTTGGGGACATGTTCTTCCAATAATTAACATCACATGGAAATAAAGTAAATCTATTAAGGTAAGCAGTAAGGTATAACCTAACTTTGGTAACAACCTTATTAACAATTGGTTCCGTGTGATTGCAGATGGCCCCGAAATNTGAAAGTGGTACCTGGTACTTAGGGGAAACGTACCAATTTTGGCACAATAAAGAAGAAGGCACCATGGTTAACAATTTTGGTGTGACTATTGATTTTTCTATTCAAGCCATTTTAGAATTATTAAACCTTATGAATACAGGGCCAATGGTTGCTCAGAACCAATTGGACACTTTTAGAACCAAGCAACTTAATAAATTGTTGACAGAGAATAAAAGGGTGGCGGAAGAAAAAGAGAAGGTTGACTAGGATGCCTCTATGGCACAAGTGCAAACTTACGTGCATGCCAAGGCACTCAAGGCCTTACAAGAGGAGAAACTCTAGGCCATACTTTGACACTATCAAATTCTAAGACCTGGAGCACAAGAAAAGAGATAGACACTAATGGAGGAGCCACCGCCACCAGCAACTACATCAGTTCCAAAATTTTGTAATCATAGGATTTTCTTTCGTGTTGTGTCTCAATTTTGTTCTAACTCTACACTGCAGCATGAATCCATTCTAGTCAGTCAATAATCTCATACCTATCCACTGTGTAATCAATGGAGTTTGTTCTCTCTGTAACTCGAGGACGAGTTTTCATTCAGTCATGGGGGTATGATGAGTCATGAATTTTCTGGCTGTGATATCACTATTGTGATATCATAGTCATGATACCCCAGTGGCTATGGTATCACAGTTGGGATATCATAGCCATGATATCGCATGGGCTGTGATATTGCGTACGCAATATCGCGTCCGTCGCAATATCATGTACACGATGTATTATACATGATATCGCGTCCTTCCCTTAGCTAGTTCTATAAATAAGAGGCGACTCTCCCTCATTTCACATCATAGAATAGGAGTAGTGAAGCTCTCGTAGTTTGATCCCTTGAGAGATAGATTATTTTTCCCGTTTCTGCCCGTAGTGTGGTAAATGTAATTGTACGACATCCTTTATTCGAGTGTGACGTACTTGGACACGCACATGATCGTCAATAAAGATCAAGATTACTTCATCATTGCAGCATTCACTTTGTTATTTATTTATTTATTTAATTGTTATTTACTGCTTCCCTAATTAGTCTCTCTTACCCTTATCTCCTAGTAATGCGAAATGAGTACAACTTGATTACGAGCATTTAAGTGTGACTACTTGGTAACCCAGTGGGGTACCTAGGATCTGCACTTGGTAATCCCAATGGTAGTCATGCACGAAGTCCAAGATGTGTACAGATGATCAAGGAATGGATGCTCATCGCACTTAGGCTAGATGAGATTCTCTTACCCTTTTCTCCCCTAGATTAGTTTAGTTAATTTAATATTATTTTCCATTACCTTCAGGAGTAGCATTAGATTAGGAACACATCATACACCTCACTCTGGACTAAACCATACATGAAAAATATAATATCAGTCCAAGTGGGAAGATAGCTAACTACGACCTAAGGATAACTGTCTAGGTGCCACAACTAGTCTGTCTGTGAAGTTCAACCGGATCATGCGTGAGAATGCTCATATTTGTATGGTTGACTATAGGGGTACCTCACCACTCATCAATTGCCAACAAATACCTTATGTAGAATCACTATTATATGCTTTTTCTCACTCATCAAATTCTTCTCAAAAATCTTAGACTCCTCTCACATATGTACTATTTCCACTAATGTAAGAAGATTTGTCACCATAACCATAGTAGAAAAATACCACTTCAACTATTAACACCTAGTGGGATGATAGTGCTAGTAGCTTTGAATGCAAGCCAAGGAAGCATCCTTTCTTCAAGGTAGTTTCCATGCCTACTAAGGAAGCTAGTAGACCTTCTAGCCTACTTGAACAAGCATGGAACCCACATAGTGTAACTCTATTTCTCATATTGACATCTTCTAACTCAATGCCAAAGCTAATATTCATTACTTTGCAAGCATAAAATGTGAGAACATTCATGCTCATACGTGCAATTAAAGAATGGATTAGAGTAGGTGGTCTTCCAAAGAAGAGAATGTACTCAAGATGTCCTCTTATCTATCTATAGATCATGGATAACCCTCCATGAAAAACTCTAGATTTAGGAATGGACCTTAGTTTTTAAGAAATGTATAAGGTCTAGAATATACTTCTACTAAAGAACAACAATATCCGCATGAAGTAATTATGTAGAGAAGGTGTGCATGCAAAATTTCTTGTATACAATAAACATTAAGTAGGAAGGCACCTAATAACTAATAACAAAAGAAAGCTACAAATTTGAAATTTTCATGAAGTAAATAAAAAAACTCACTAGCTCTTATGTGAACAAGCTAGATGAGATGAAATCAGTGAGACACCAACTCTTCCAAGTAGGTAGTGTATAAGAAGAAGACATTGACTAGGGAAAGTTACAAATTTCTAAAGAATTTCTATTAGAACCCATACTGAAAATATTACTAGAAACATTTAATCATATGTTTCTTAAAATCAAAAAATCTATAATAATCAATGTCTAGTTAACACAAGTGAAAAAACTGAAGTTACTTAATATGTATTAGAGTATGTGCATAAGTTCATCTTTTTTAAAAAATTTGCTAATGTTACTCAAAATTGCTCAAATGCATGTGAATTGATATGATGTCATGGTCTATCTTAGAAGCATTATTAAAACAAGATTACCTTAGGATAAATTTTGGTATATTGCTGAAGATTGATTTTAGCAATGGAAATCAATATCTTTGGCACTATTTTTTATTTGAAATTATCACATAGCATTTCTTGGGTGATATAAATTGATATCATTATTCTCCTTATCATTGGAGATTACACTAAGTGATGTAGATTAATGAGTAGAAAATTATATTTTTGAAATCATTAATCATCTTAAATTATTAGTCATTTTGCCTTAATCTTGCATGGATCTAGTTGCAAATGAAATGCAAATGGTAGATATCAATATATTATTGTGAGAAAGATTGAGAATCCTAATATATATACCACAAGGTGCATAAGCAACTTGTTTACAATTAAAGATACATAAAATACAACTTTAAATTTGAATTTCACAATGAATTATGATGCTTTTTTCATTTTAGATATTAAAGCAACTCAAGTGATACTTATCTTTAAGATCTTTAATGAATGATCAATAAAATGAGATGAAATTAATGATCTTTAATGAAATATATATGTAAAATGAGAGAAATTATGATAAAATATGAGATGTGAGATTACGATTAAGAGAATTATGAAGAGAAAATGAAAAAAATTTAAACCTTCTTCCTCTTAAATCCTTGAATGATGGAAATGAATAATACAAAATGAGAAATAAGGGTCTCTATTTATGATATATGAGGGACCACCTCTATTTGTAGCATTGGTTACAAAAATTTATTAATTTAGGTGTGTTTTAGCATCATTATGCTTCATATCAAAAATTTTTCTTTTTTGGAAACTTTTACAACCATAGGTCTAACCATGTGATTATAACATAAGAAACAAAAGATTAAGATATGAAATGAAAGTATATAAATAAGAAAATGAGAAAAACCTTTCATTTACACTACAATTTAACAAGATATTAACAAGTGACTAATAGTCTTCTCCTAGTCCTATGAAAAAATCATAGGTATCAATTTTCATATATGTGAACACCACATATATATGAATCTCACAATGAAGCCAATATGTCAACCATAACACAACTTAAACTTCAAACTAAAAAAATTTATTAAGAAAGATATCAAAAAACTACTCAAGGCAAGATTCATTTTCTCTATAGAAGGAAGTGAATGGGTTAGTCCACTTGTCATTGTATCGAAGAAATAAGACAAATGATGAATTTGAATTGATTTCAAGTTGTTAAACATGGAAATATTTAATGATCATTTATTCTTATTTTTTGTTGATTAAGTGCTAGAAAAAATTTTAGGGCATCAGCACTACAATTCTTTAAATGGTTATCGTGTCAATAACCAGACCTAAATTGCTTCTAAAGATAAGGCCAAGATTATCTTCACAAGTTCTTAGGGCATATTTTCATATAAGAAGATGTCCTTAAAATTTTGTAATGCTCCTATTACATTCCAATACTCAGTCCTCAACATATTTCAAAAGTATACTAGAAATTTTATTGAAGTCTTTATGGATGACTTCTCCACTTATCGTTTGGATTTCAAACAAGCTTTGGCTTCTTAGAGCAAATGCTCAAAAAGTAGGTTGAATACACTTTGAAACTCAATTGGTAAATAAGCCACCTAAAGGTTTAGGATGGAATTATAATTGGACATTGCGTGTCTAAAATAGATATTAAGGTAGATCTAGAAAAGATTAAAGTAATCTAAGAAATTATACAAATACCACAAATAGTTAAGGACGTTAGGTTCTTTCATGAATACATAGGTTTCTATAGGCACTTCATAAAACATTCCTCTAAAATTGTCAAACCATTAATAGAGCTAACAAAGAAAGATGCATTATTCATCTAGACCAAAGAGTATAAGAAGTTTTTGAATTGTTAAAGTAGAAGCTCATAGACAAGCCAATCCTATGAGCACTTGACTAGTTTAGCTCTTTCCACATCATGATGGATGCATGTAACTATGCTTTAGGAGTTATGCTAACTTACATGGATGAAAAAAAATGTCTATATTATATCCACTATGCAAGAATGAACATCAAGGATGCATAATTAAAATAAACCATAATGAAGAAGGATCTTATGATGATGTCATATGCATTAAAGAAGTTAAAGCACTATGTTCTTGAATATCCTATGTTTGTGCACATAGACTAAACCATGATCAAGTTTTTGATGAACAAACTAATCATGAATCTTCATATTATTTGGTGGTAGGTAATTTTGTAGGAATTCAACATCATAATGATTGATAATAAGGGAACTAAAAACATAGTTTCAACTCATTTTCTCTATTAAGATGAGATAATAAAGTTGATGAAAAGCCTCTATCATATTAGTTTCCGAATAAGCCTTTATTTGAAAAAGCTACTATAATTTCTTCATCAATAATCACTCGATTTTCTAATTAACTAATATATTTAAAGCAATGAAGGATTCCTCCCAAATGGGACAAGTGTAAAAAGTAGCAATTTCTTTACTAGGCTAAGCATTACATGAAGATAGACGAAAATCTATATAAACTTTATGTAGATAGCTTGATTCATTAATATGTATTAAAATAGAACCAACTAAGGACTTTCCAAGATGTATATGAAGGACCTTATTATAATCACTACTCAAGAAGAACAACAACCATTAACATCCTAATGACTAGGTGTTTTTAGCTCATACTCTTTTGGGATGCATACCACTTCGCAAAATCCTACAAATGTTATCATTAAGATGATGGGGTTACAACATAATTTCAAGGATTTTAATAGTGGATTCAACCATTTAAGACTTTTGATTAATGAATAATTGACTTCATGAGTCGCATCACTCCCATGTTAAGTGGAAATACCTACATCATTATTATTGTTGACTATTGTACAAAGTGGGTTCAAGTAGATGTAATCACTCATTGTATTTTAACAACTGTTAGTAGGTTCTTTGAGTAGAAAGTGGTAAATATGCTTGGTATACCATGTGCCCTCATTTTAGACAATGGAAAATATTTCACTAGGGAAACATTTAAAAGAGTCATGTAATGCTTAGGGGTGGAACCTAAACTTACCACATCCTATCATCCCTAAGAAAATAGATAAGCTAAAATCAGTGATAGAAAACTTACTAGGATCTTAACATGCATCACTAGTAAATATAGGAAGGAATGGAGCATAAAATTAAATGATGCCTTATGGACATATCTCTTAATATAAAAACTTCCTATAGGATATTCTCTCTACAAGTTACTATATGGAAAACTACTCAAATTTCCAATCTAAATCATGCTTAGTACACTAACTATCTATAACCTTGAATTGGATCTCACTCTAGTCTAATACAAACAATTGATGAACTTATATTTATAGATAATAATTTCATTATTACCCTAATTCATAATGAGGCCTATAAATTCTACCATAAGCAAAGACACGATACAAAAATCAAATGCTTAGAGATAAAACCAAGGTACAATGTCCTATACTATAATCCAAACCACATGCTTCAATGCACTAAATTTCAAATTCTTTAGAAAGGATCATACATTGTCTATACTATTCATCAATTAGATGTACTATACATCTATCATCTAAGAAACCCACAAAATTTAATCTTGGCTAACATCCAATAAATCAAACCATTTAGGAAATCCCAAGAAGTCACATCAACCTCATCATCCAACAATATTACTGTCACCTAATCCATCTTCCATAACTCCTTGTTATATCTTACTTATGTAGGAGATATGCAATTTTAATTTAAGAGTTATGTGTGTAATTTTACTTTTTTCTATAATTGTTTATCATTTTTTCCTATTTTTATTATTTTTCTAGTTTTTCTCATTTTTCTATTTTTTTTAAAAAAAATTAATTATTTTTTATTTTTCTATTTCTTATTACATTTTCAATTGATTAATAGTTTTTTATTTCTTTATAATTTCTATATTATTGAATCATTTATTTTTTATTTATGCAAAATTATCATTTCTATTAATTATGTTGTTGACCATGGCACACAATTCAAGAACACATGTTGGAATTTTATCCTATGATACCAAGCTATGTATGGAATTTTTGTTAATTTATTAAATTTTCACCTTGGATAACACTAGTCTCACATCAATGCATTACTAATGTTTTTATTATGTTTTGGAAACAACATTTGAAAATAATTATTTCTTTGTTACATTACTAGAAAGGCATGTGATGCATGTTTGAAGGTAGACCTTTTATAAGAAAAAACTAATTAATTCATTCATATGAACCTACTTTTGGGGTACCACTAGAAAGACATGTAACCCATTTCTAAACATAGGCTATTTCTAGGATTTTCATGGTCACTTAGACTAGTCTCATCATGTCACTAGAAAGATATGTGACCCATGTTTAAAGGTACTCCTTTGATGGGATTATCATTGACTATGTGGCTAAAAAGGTATGTGATCCATGTTGGAAGCCTCAACTCTACCCTATGTCCAATGTAGAAAAAAAGGTCTTATTCATGGATCGAAGGTTGTTTCCCTCTAGAATAAGGATTGAAGAAGTGTGAAGATCCTTATGAGTTGTATGTTATCTTAACCATCATCAAAGAACTACATGGTCCTAATTCCTTTATGAATCCATCACAAGAATATGTAGACTTGTTAGGGAGGCTTTACCTCCCTAGCTTGAGCCATTACATATTCTTGTAAAATTCTTCTTTCAACCTTGTAAGAACACCTCCATGAATGAGATGCTAAGTGTCTAACTTATGGTTATCAATGGTCTTTAGATTGATATAATTCTAAATATATCAATGACTATGAAACAAAGGGACAAAAACCTTCAATGAAATGCAAACTTAGCCTACCACCCATGAACTAAGAATGATAGGAAAAAAAAAGAAAAATAATAAGTCTAAGTGTAGAATTGATAATGTCTAACTGATGCAAATAAAAATTAAGAACTATGCTTTAAATGAATTAGAATAAAATATAAATAACAAATAAGAAGAATGATGTGTAGGAAAGGATTTTTGTATTTCCTTCACAATTATTAATATGCTTTATTAATAAAAATTGATGTTAACATCCTATGAAGGGTAAAAATGACAAGGATTGATGGAAAAAACATAGAAGATAAAACTAATAATAAAAGATCAATTTATGACTAAATTAAGGATTTTTATGATGAAATTTGATCTTTGGTAGCTATAGACATGGATGAAAAAATTTTAAACATTGTCTAGAATCAATTCAAAGTAAAAATAAGGTCATTTTGATAAATTGTCTTGTAAGTAATACTAAAGCTGAAAACAACAAACTTTGGTGTAGGCAATGTGAAGACTAAGTGTAACACTAGAGTCATTGTTGATGCTAGTGTTAGGATCATCTTGTAGGTTGTTAAGAACTTAGATGCTATATTGAGCTCATGGACTACCAAGAGGAGCTGAGATGACCATGACACACATGGAAGGTGCTGAGAAGACATATGTTCATACTCTTGATCTCTCAAAATATAAAAAAGCACTTTGGATGCAAAAAAATTACTCTAAAATCTAAATTTTGATCTAGTATTTATAGGCCTAGAGTTTCTAATTTTGATCCTAAAGCTTGGTGTTGTTGATCAGAGTTCATTTTTGAAAAATGGAAGTTGAAGTATAGTTATGTGAGTGACATGAATGCTATCACTAATGCCAATACAAAACATTAATGTAGGATACTAATGTTGATGTGGGACACTGACATTTATGTTGACCCTAGTTTCAATAGTCACCTAGTAACACTTAGTCTCAAATTCAACCCTAATCTTTCAAACTACCTTTGAATTTACTAAATTTTTCATTTGATTCCCTAAGAATGATGTTAACTAGTCATTGAAGGAACCACAGGATCACATTAAGGTCAAAATAATGATTTTTCATAGAGAAAACAAGTATTGTAATTGGAACAAGACTAGTGACATTGGTGCTAACACTAACACTGGCATTAGCATCAACTAACTAGCCTTATAAAAACATTATGTCTCACGATTTTGGAGAACTTGCTAAAAATGCCAAAAATTAATGCTTTTCATGATTAAACTTATGTAGATAGATTGTTTGATGTCCAAAAAAGTTTAAATTAAGGCTTGAAAGTAAGTTTGATGCTAGTAATGTAGAGGTGATGCTTAAGGGGTATGCAATGTCAACATTAGTATCACCTATTAACACTTAGAATTTTTTTTAACTTTCAAACTCACTAGGGTTACCAAAATTGATGCTCAAATGTTGGGTTATGACACAAAACATCTTTCAAAAGCCTATGAGAGTCCAAAACTATGCCTTGTGATGTTATTTTTGGGAACTTTTTGATGCTTAAAATTCAATGAAACAATGTCAAAATATTGCTTGTCTTAGACATTGTTGAATCAAAAGGAGGATACAACATTTTCCCTCTTAAAGAATGTGTTGTGATAGTGAAGGAGGGTTCATTTAGAAGAGATTTTACGATGAATTGATGTACTTGCAAAAACGAAGGGAAGAATGAAATGAAAAAGGAGAGAATACTAGGATATCACTCATGCACTAGTCATGGGGATAATGTTATGCCATAGAAGGAGGGCATGGCTAGATCCTATCATACAAAATGACTAAAGAAATTTCATTAATCATGTTCATACCCTATCTCACTAAAATACTTAACGCATCCTCATTAAAATAGAAAAAAATTGCTCAATCATGATGTACTAATTGTAGAAAGGAACAAAAATAGAAAGGGGAGTTAAAAAATATAGAAATACAAGAGAGAAGAGATGAAATATAATGGAGAAATCAATAAAATGTGGAAAGAAATAAGGAATATTTCCTATACACCAAATTAAGGTATTATTTCATAGAAGTGGAAAATGGCTAGATGCCACACTCTAATGATTACCATTGCTTGTTAAATTGATAGATTCTCTTCCTATCCCACTCAAACTCAACACATCTTCACGTGGAGTAAAAATGGAAGAATATTCATTACTCTCTACATGATACAAATCACTAATAAACATCCTCATCATAGCTAGTGATAGAAGGAAATATTAGTAAAGTGGGACAACTAGAGATTCGGAAGCATAGATGAAGTTGCATGGGAGAAACATAGAGGAATGATAACAATATGTATGTATGTATGTATAAAAAATGCAATAAAAGGTAGATAAGAGGATAAAGAATTAGATTAAACCTAATTGATGAGATGCGATTTACAGTAGGACACGATATCGCGTACGCGATATCACGGCCGACGCGATATCACATCCCATGCGATATCGCGTACGCGATATCACATCCCATGCGATATCGCGTACGCGATATCGCGTCTTCTCCTGCGATATCGCGTATGCGATATCGCGTCCCGCCGCCATTTCTA
>MNCI01014752.1:745704-760085 GCA_015680685.1 Gnetum montanum | reverse complement strand
CTTGTATTCGTATGGTGGAGTGTAGGGGTACCTCGCCACTCATCACTAATGATTCATGATCCTTTCTTTTCTTTTACATTCAATGTAGTTCCTTTTCAAGTATTCTCTATTAACAAGATCTAGATACTAGTTCCCATTTGAATCTACAAGATGATGTGCTCCATTGCCAAGATTTTTAATGATGAGGAAGGGATGATAAAATACTTTAGCTAACATACACTGTCATTGATCCAATGTCACGATACATGATATGTCATCATTGATAACATACAATTTCATTGATTTGATGTCACAACACATGATATGTCATTGTTGATACGTTGTCTTGGGATGTGTGCAATCCTATAAATATGACACTTTGGCACACGATCTGAAAAATTTTGTCCACATAGTACAAAACTCTTTCAGTTTGATTTCTTGAATTTAGACTTAGCAATTAGAAGAGTGAATGCCCATAGTGTGGTGTGTTATAGTTGAATGACATCTTTATTCAAGGAATTTGTACTTGGGCACAAGTTGTGATTAGAAATAAAGATTGGAACTATTTCTCATCATTGCAACATTCCCTTAGCTTACTATTTTTACTTGGCATAATGTTTACTACTTACTTAGCTTAATATTTACTACTTTACTAAATTAACACTTTAATTTTCCAAGAACTTTTCTTTTACTTACTAATAGTAAGCAGAATGGTACGACTAATTTCAAGCATTAATTATGATCATCTCATAATCCTAGTAGTATTATCACATGGTTTGCCTAGTAGCATGATACTTGGTAATCCTAGTGATGATTACAAAAGCCTAAGACATGTTTAGAAAATCAATCCATCACTATCGACTAGAATAGGTTTACTTATTAGCATTTAGCCTTAGTATCCATTTTCATCTTTATCATGGCTACAATTAGGAGTAAATTGAGTCAATCAACATCAACTATCATATACCTCACTACAAGCTAAACTATACACTTAGACTTCACTAACTTGAGTGGGAAGATAGTGATCACAAGCTTAATTGAATCACTAGCATATCAAAATTAACCATCCATAGATTACAATTAGGCTATGCATGAACACTTGTAACTTATATGGTTGTGTGTTGGATTGCTCCACCACTCATCATTGGTAGCATTACTAGGGATAGTCAATGTGCACTAAATAACTAATTTCACAAAGTTTTTTGTAGAAAGAACTAAAAGTTAATCTTCCTAATAAGACATAAACTTAACCAACGAAGCATCATAACAAAACCATGGCTTCAACAAATGATACATTATCACCTAACAAGGAGACAAAGAAGGGCAATGATAGAATAAACAATAAATAAAATTGAAGCATGTCAATGCAAGTAAGGATCTCATCTGCTCATGATGATCCATACTATTTTGAATTTACCTTTATCTTTCACCAAGATGGGAAAATGAGGTGGAGAGACTTACAGGGTAACATTGTTCTACCTTAGTAGTGCTCAATAGCCATAATGCTTCAGAAAACTCTAAGGAAAATGAATACGAGTCATGCACAAGATGGGTACCATGTGACCAAACACATGATGAGGCCCTTTAAACCCATAGAGGCATAGGTGAAGAGAAATTATGCAATGGAGATTAAACATACCCATAGTAAAGGAAAGTAAATAAATTCTCTTGTGGTCCTAGAACAACATGATGGTGATGCATTGATAGTATAAAATCCCCACTAGGATCATGAAGTTAACACTCAAATAGCTATTATCTAATTAAAAGAACCTGTCCAAGTACAACTACATTCTACTTTAGCAAATACACCTTGAAGAGAAGCTAAAGACTCTAAGTATAAGTAGGACTTAAGGCTAAGAGCTTTTGCTGGATACCAAACAGAAGAATATCATAGTCATAGAAGGAGGAAAAGGTATCACCATTCTCCTAGAACTTCATCTTCATCCTCATGATCATCAATGAACTCTGATAAAAGAGGACACAAGTATCAATACCATGATAGGGAAAGATGTCAAAATCATGATTGAAATGATTATCACCCAAGACACTATAATGAAGAAGATGAAGAGCATAAACTAAGAAGAAATAGAGATAGGCATGAGAATAGAGAGAGGTATGAACATTGAAGGGGATACTACTATAACAAAGTTGACAAACCCTATGAACATGAAGAGCCCCTATTGGCAACTTGAAGTATGATCAACATAAAGAAAGATATTTATATCCCAACCAAGTACTAAAGATCCATATTAAGTGGCTAAACATGAATAACATGTTGAAATTTGACCATGGATACAACGTAGATCCACAACACCACCTTCAATCATTCCATGATGCCTACACCCTGGAAAACATTGAAATAAATTGGCAAAAGCTCAAGTTGTTCCCTAGAACACTTGTGAAAGAAGCTAAAAACTGGTACAAATCATTAAAACTAGAATTAATCATGAGATGAAGTACCATGGTGGAACTCTTCAATGATAAATATCAAACCTACTCACAAGTGTCAAACCCAAGGATGAAAGCAAGGGATCCATGAATCCCTTAATGAGGAAATGGATAGGTACTACTCACTCCTACATATGTTCCTAGGCCATGGATTTTCTCAAAGGGAGCAACTTAGGCACATCATTGATGGACTCATAAATAAGACCAAAGAGATCCTTGGGGTTTATGCCCATGGCTAATTATCAGAGATTTTTTCTCATTATATAAAAAGACTTATTGACCAAGTGGTGAAGGAAGAAGGTGAATTAAATAAGATAGAATCAATAGAAGAATACAATAGAGACCCATCCATTCAAAAAAGGGATGTACAAATATGTGATTCACAAGAGGAGGAAACCTTAGATGAGGTAGTACAAAATAAAATGCTACCATTTAGAAATATGTAACTGATATTGTAGAAAAGGTAGAAAAAGTGTGGGATTCAATAGATGACAAGTTTGCAATAGCTCTTAAAATTGTGGAGGAGAAAACTGAGAAAGCCCCTATCGAGGGAAAGGAAAAGAAGAAGATAAGAGACTTTGGATAAAAAGGACAAGTTTCTTTAATGGCTTACTATTCAGGTACAAGCTTGAATGAGGAATAAGGTTGTACTATGTGGTAATGTGACCACCCCAAGGGGTGCTACCTAGTTATGGCACATCTGCAAGAAGCAGGCGTATATGCACTAAATCCAAGATTTGTGAAAAAGAAAATTCCCAAAAGGTTATCTTATCCTCAAGGTAGCAATCATCAAAATTTCCAACCAACTTACTACCCTAGTGAGGCATATCCAAGCCACAAGAGCAATATCATCAATAGTGGCAACAATCCCAATCTTGGACAATGCCACTGTCACATCAACAGTACCCACATAGGCAACTAGACTCATATGGATACTATGTTCAATGTCCAATCTTTCCAGGTAATGCAGTAGTCCAAGCTCTGCAATACTATCCACCAAAATACTACATACCTACACCACCAAGAACAGACTCCAATCCATATATGCATCTAGAAGTGGCTGGTTCACTAAGTCAACATCCAAATCCTTTGTGATCTATACCATCACCTATAATGCAGGGGGAGTTGCCATCACAAACACAATAGAAAAATGCAATAAGAATAGTAACCATGCAATAGGAGATAATCATGTAGGAACCACAATCTAGGAAATGATCATTCCTCTGAATGAGTCCAAAAAAGGTTTGATAGATGAGGAACACATCTATTTCCACTCCACCCACATCCAACCCTCCTAAAAACACTAAGCTTCCATCTTTTTCAACTACAAACATGACAACTATCATGTTAACACAAACCATTACTCATTGGATTAAGGTAGGAGCACTTCCTTGGAAACAAATAGATCTAGAAAATCTCTTACTGTACCTTTAAGTAGGAGAGGTAAAAACCATGCAAGGATCTATTTGATCTTTGGTTGAGCATAAAATTAATATCACAAGATATGTATCAGGCTTGGACTCTACCACCACTGAAGAAGAGCAACATCTGGCTAGAGCTTGCAAACCAGTCAATCATAGTTCCACTAGGATAAGTGGATGATATGATCACCACCATTAGTGGTTGGTCCTACCTCATAGATTTCCTAGTTATTCATGTAGGTAAGAATAAGGGAGAGTTTCTAATCATAATGGAAAGAGCTTGGTTTGGCATTGTTAATGCTAAGTTTGGTATCTGTGATTTGTCTTTAGAAATTTCTAATGAAGATGAAGTTGACATCATTCAAAGATGTAGAGTTCCATGTATCACATACAACAATAATGAGTGAAATTGTGTGTAGAAGATATGGGCAATCAAACAAGAAGAGAATATAGCATGCAACAAATGTGTACAAGAAATGTGTGTGCAAAAGTGCTTGTATGAGGAAATCACCCAACAAGAGGGCACCTAGTGGCTAATTACAAAAAAGGAAGTTGAATCAGAAATATAGATGGAACCACTAAATCAAATTATAAGTGCCTATATAGGAATAGCTAATAAGCTGGAATAACTATGAAGAAAACATCCCTACTCACATGAAGATCAAGAAGAAGAAGAAGAATGGAGACAACTAGAGATCATAGATCAAGTTGAACTAGAACCATTGGAATTAAAGATCCTACTAGCAACACTAGAATATGCTTTTTGAAATAATCATAATCCATTCATAATCAATGTCAACCTAGATAGAGAGCAAAAGAAGAAGTTAGTGGAAGTAGTTAATAAGTGGTCAACAGCATTAACATGGTCTTATGATGAGATCATAGGAATTGATCTAAGAATTTTTCAACATTGGATATATACTAATCCAATACTAAAACCATGATGTCAATCACAAAGAAGGCTTAATCCAAAACTTAAAGAGGTAGTCAAGAAGGAGTTGGAAAAATTTCTGAAGGTCAAATTAATATATCCCATTACGAATAGGAAATGGGTCAATCATTTGGTGATAGTTCCAAAGAACAGAGGCAAGTGGTGAATACGCATCAAATTTCAATTGTTGAACTTTGCTACATTCAAGGATCATTTTCCTTTACCATTCATTGAACAAGTCCTCAATACTATTACAAGACATGAGTACTATAGTTTTTTGGACGAGTATAATGGATATAACCAAATTCACATCACCTTGAGGATCAAGAGAAGATGACATTCACCAATCCATGGAAAATGTTTTCCTATAAGCAAATGCCTTTTGGACTTTGCAATGCACTAGCCATCTTTGAGAGGCTTGTACTTAGCATATTCCAAAAACAAATAGGAAATGATGTTTAGATATTCATGGATGATTTTTCAATGTATGGGCTAGATTTTAAGCAAGCACTAGACCATCTTGAGTAGGTGTTGAAAAGATATGTAGAAACTAAGTTAAAGCTAAATTGGTAGAAAACCATCTTATGGTCTAGGATGGGATCATCTTAGGGCATAACATTTCATAGAAAGGAATAGAGGTGAATCTAGACAAAGTTCAAGTCATACAAAACATCACTATAAGGCCCCAAACTTTCAAGGATGTTTGATCATTCTTGTGTCACATGGGATATTACAAAAGGTTCATCAAAAAATTTTCCAAAATTGCAAAACTATTAGTTGAATTAACTAAAAAGAATGCATCCAATGGATTGAGTCATGTGAACAGACCTTTGAAACCTTGAAATAAAATTTGATCAAGACACCAATCCTACAAGCTTTGGATTGGTCTAAGCCTTTTCATATCATGATTGATGCTTTCAACTATGCACTAGGCATAATTTTGACATATGTAGATGATCAAAGGAGGCCATATTATATTCATTGCACTAGTAAAAGCATCACTCGGCACAAATAAATTACACCACAATTGAAAAAGAGCTAATGACTATGGTGTATGCACTTGAAAATTTTAGACATTATGTGCTTGGATATCCACTCTTTGTGCACATTGATCATAGTGCCATCTATTTTCTTATGAAAAAACTAGCAATTAGTCCTAAAGTGATCAAATGGCTCATTATCTTTTAGGAATTTGACTTAACAATGATCAACAAGAAGAATACTAAAAATGTTATAGCTAACCACTTGTCAAAACTTAGATGGAATTCCCAAGATCATATAGAACCTTTGTCAAACCAATTACCTAATTAGAATCTATTTACTAAATTTGTGATGGTTGTTGATTCAATAGAAACATCACGGACATTTGATTATCTAAATTATCTAACACAAGAGCTTCTTGTTAAATGGAGTAAGAAATAGAAAGAGTAATTCCTTCACAAGGTGAAAAGATACATGAAAATATATGGAAACCTTTACAAGATTTGTGCAAATGGATTAGCCCGATGTTGTGTACCAAAATGTGATCAACTATGAATCCTACAAGATGCGCATGAAGGTCCATGTGGTGGCCATTTTATAGGGCATAGGTAAACATTAAAATTAATGATGGTAGGCTACTTCTGGCCTTCCGAGATGCTCATACATTTACATAGTCTTATGAAAGGTTTCTTAAGGATGGACGAATGTTAGCTAGAAATGAAGGACTATAGCATTAGATATAGCCACTAAAAGCATTTGATATATGGGGAATTGATTCTATGGGCCCCATTATACCAATGTCAAATGGGAAAGCCTATGTAATTGTAATCATGGATTAATATACCAAGTGGGCAGAGACAATAGCGATAAAAGATTGTATAGATAAATAGCTATTAAGGTTTTTCATCAACATTTAATGCATCAATTTTCAGTGCCATGAATTCTCATTTTTTATAATGAAATCACTTCAATGGTGCTACTTTCAAAAAGCTCATGCAATAGCTTGGGGTTAACCATAAGCTAACTACACCATATCACCCCCAAGCTAATGGCCAAGAAAAGTGAGTAACCATGAGATCATTAGAATCTTGACTAGGATGGTTAGTAGGTTTAGAAAGGATTGGAGCACTAAGTTGAATGATGCTCTATGGGCCTATAGGAAAACCTAGAAATTACCTATCAGTTATTCACCATATGAGCTAGTATACTATAATCTACCTACATTACCAATCCAAGCACAGCTTCAAATGCTAGCTACTACCAACCAACTTGACCTAAACTTTAGCTTTGCCCAATGAGAATGCCTAATGAATCTCAATCTCTTATAAGAAATAGGTTGGTAGCACTCATAAGCAATGCGATCCATAAGCTATACTCCAAGAATAGGCATGACACTCATATCAAGCAAGTATTAACTTAACCAAGTGACCAAGTCCTCTACTATAACCCCAATCATGTCCAACAAAAGACCAAATTTCAAATGCTTTGAGAGGGATCCTATATCATTCAGGCCACTTACCCTTCAAGTGCCATGCATATTCATCACCAATCTAGTCCATATAATCTTATACTAGTCAATATTCAGCAAGTTAAGCTATTTCACCAATATCCCAATTCCGCCAAAGATTCCACCCAAACTATCCAAACATCCTCAATTTGTTCATTGTTCTGATTGACTGATCTTGATCCTAGTCATGTGGATATCCAATGGGACATGTAGGTACTTCTAATGTTTTTCTACTTTCTTATTACTCTTTCTATTTTCTTGATATATTTTCCTTTTCTTTTATACTTTTCATTTCTTAAAGTTTTACTATTCTTTAATATTTTTGCATTCTTTAATAATATTTCATTCTATTCATTTTTTCTAATTTTTAATATCTTTGCTAATTTATTTTACATGTTTTGTTTTCTTTTTACATGTACATAATTTTTATCATATTTCCAACAAAACCCATCAAATAAGGTAAGATGTAGTTTTAAATAAGGTGAAAATTTCTCTATGTTATTAATCATAAGAGACTGGTTATCTATACAGTGAGACCACACCATCCATCCACCCATTCTTATAATGAGAGGTTCTTACCATGGCCATAATGATATTTTTTTCGTAATAAAACTAAGAATAAACTGGTGATCCTTATGCCTAGACCAAAAAGTCAAGAATCAAGTGGGAATGCAAAGGGTGTTACATCAAGGGAATTTATGGATTTTCTTAGATTACTACTATAAGTTCTATCCTATTGCTAAATATGTATTATATCCTTGTAGATCTAACAAAAAATGGGAGTAAACGTATAATAAGTGCTACCTTACCATGTCATTGGAAAGAAATGTTACCCATGCTTCAAGGTAGTCCTTTGGTAAGGTTGATATAGTTGAAAAAAAATAAAAATCCATACACAAGAATAAATTTTTGGAGATTCCACTGAAAAGACATGTTACCTATGCCTGAAGGTAGGTGGCTTCTCAAGAATCTAAAAAAATAATAAATAAGTGCCATGAATAAGCTCCTCCCTTAGACAATACACCAAGTGATAATACTCTTTGCAACAGTGGTAATCTTATGGTTGTGAATCTAAAAGATGAGACAATACAATGTCACTAGAAGTGCTCTAGACTTGGTTTGAATCTTAGAATGAAAGGCTAATGATTACTTTAACCATTAATAACACACAAGGATTCATTATTCCTAAGGTAAGACACCTCACACCCCAAGTTGTGCATTTTTTTAAATCCATCTCACTTCAATGTATAGTTAATCATAACTTGTGGTTTTGTGTAACATTATGATATTTTCCTAGTTCAGTGATACTAATATCTGTGTTTTACTAATAGGTATGTATTACATTCAACTCCTTAAGTGCCTAAGGACACTTTTAGGTGTGGTTATACAAGGGCACTAATGAATCGTATCTGGTTTGGCTCCAATATCAGATATTTAATATCAGAGCCTTGATATCGAATACCTAATATTGAGGCCCAAGAAGCAATGTCAAATATTTGGTTTCATAGGATGTGTGCTGGCCTATAAATATATCACTTGGACACACAATTTGGGCATAATTTTTTTCATAGCATAGTAAAGCTCTTGTAGTTTCTTTTCTCCAAAGTTAGAATATTTTTCCAAAGTGCCTATAACAAGAGTCATTGATTATATGAATCTTTATTTGACACAATAGTATGTGGGGCAATTAAGATGAGCTTTTAGATTAAACCTTGTAGCACCTTGGCTAGCTTAAATATTTTATTCATGCATTTAATGTTTTGTGCAATTTTGTTTAATGCTTCTAAGTAATTAAGCTAAAGTAAGTTAGCTAGATTAAATAGCAGTTAATTAATCACATAAGTACATCCACTTCAAGCATATGCATGAGGCTTGGTAATCCTAGCAATGCTTAACATTTGGTAACCCAACAATGTTATACGTGTTTAGGATGTACATAGAAAGTGGGACCAGATGCTTATGTTAGGATAGTTATTAATTAGTAATTAGATTAGTTAAATTTATTTATAAATTGAGTTTCAACCTATTGTTAATCATAGACAAATAAAATATAAAATAACAAAAATCATGTGCCTCAGTTATAGTTAACCATACAATTAAGCTCCACAAGTGTAGTTGAGAAGACAACAATAGTCATGTTAGATTTCACACCCTGGAACTAGTGTACTTAGGAAGTTAAGGTCTAAAAAATTCAACTAGATCATGCATGAATGCTTGTGATTCATATGGTTGTGCATAGGGGTACCTCATCCTTCATCATTGGCGTCATTACTAGGAACCTTTAGTTTATTATGTGCACTATCTAGGATTTAGTAAAAATTTTATTCAAGAGCATTGGAACGAATGCTAAGTCAATATCATACTTTAAAATAACTAAAGCCACTATAAGAAAGCACATTACATTTTTTGTTTTCTAATATAATATTTTTTCTTTTCACAGGAGTGGTTCTCCATCCAAGCCTGATGAAGTAAATCAATAAGTGCCCCAACAATACAGAGTGGTATATGCCCATCCTGATGAGTACGTATCCAATTTCACCTTCATCCTACACTAGGATGAACTATTGTGGTGGTGAGACATGGAGGGAAACATTGTGTTTTGTCCTGATCACTCCATCCTTGTGATGCTCCAACAAACTCTTATGCAATTGGGCAACTAGGGGCTTCATGCTAAATATGTTGTGTAGTATAGTAATGCTAGGGATTATCATCCCACTAATGCACAACATCTAAGGGATCAACAATTAGAGTAGCACTATGAGTTTGCAAAAGGGAAGTGGCCCAATGATTCTCCATTCCTAATGAACCAAAGAGATGGTGGAGAATCCTTATCTAGGGGTTTTTCATTTACAGAGACTCCTCTCTTTGACTTCTGATGAGTGGTGAGGTACCCCTACACTCAACCATATGAATATGAGCATTTCACACATGATCCAGTAGAACTCTAAGGACTAAGTGCTTACACGCCTTAATGGAACATTTAGTGTTAATCAATCGTTGTCTTCTCAAACTTATATTTTCATGGTTGTATAGTTAAGTAAGCTTGAGGTATGTGATTTTTATAGCTTTTTATCTTTTTATGTCCTTTGCTAATAAAGGAAGGGTAGAGAGAACTAAGTGACTAACTTACATTAACTATTCATTAATTAAGTTCTAAATGTTCCTAACACCAGTATCCATTCCCACTTTCCATACACATCCTAAACCAGTGCAACACTGCTAGGATTACCAAACGCTAATAGTTACTGGGTTACCAAGCGCTACATGCATGCTCGAAGCAGTCATACTGAGTGTATTTAACTAAAAGAGTCAAAGGTTGATAGAGAGATTAATTAACTAGGAAAGCATTAAACATTCAACAATAATTAATTACTAATTAGCTTAATCTATATGTTGAAAGGTTTATCATAAAGTTTATCTTTATTGCCATACACAAATGTGTGCTCAGGTACAAATTGCTCGAATAAAGATCCGTTCACTCTATGACTCCTACTACAGGTACAGAAATTATTCTAACTTTGCAATGACTAAACTACAAGAATTTGGCTAAGGATCTAAATCTAGCTGTTTAACCAAAGTACGCCACCTCTTATTTATAGATGATAAGCCAGGATGCAATATTGCATGGCAGGTTGCGATATCTCATGGCAGATGCGATATGCAATATCGCGTATGTGATATCGCAGTTCATCATACCCCCATGACTAAATGAAAACTTGTCCTTGAGTTCCTTAAAAAATATTGGGATGGTATGGGATTATTAACTTGAATGACAACTAATGATGAATGGGATGATGTGTGAATAGATCAATCATTACAATACATGACAATATTAGTGTTCATGACTACAAGAATGAAGACTATACACAATTGAAATCCAACCTTATTTGGCAGCTGAGAGAGAAGAGAAGAGAGAGAGAGAAAAGAAGAAGATGTGTTGTTGCCAATGCCAGGATTGTGCCTTCCATTATCCATCCATAATTGTGTCATCAATCTTGTTCCTTGCACAACTATTCCAGCACCAGTCCATCCTAAGTGTTTCCTCCAGATCCAGTCGATTGTTATATGATTGTCATCTGCACATGCAACACAGTCACATATGAGTAAGGATAAGTAAATCATGATATAGTTGATACCTTGTTTTAGTGTAAGGTCCATTGGTTGAGTTGTGATATGGCTAATACAGATTCTAGAGATATAACACTGGTGACTACTCGAGGTGTAGGGGTTAGGAAAGATTGAAAAAATTGGACTAGGGCCCCCCATAACTAAGAGCGATCCTCCAGTAGTGATTGAATGGAAAAAGATAAGGAATGAGAAAGATGGAGAAAAAGAAACAACGACAACGCTGATAAAATGGATGTCAGAGATGGAAATGAACAAAATAAACGTTGATTGTAGAGATGTTTAAGGGAAAGAAGTTAATTGATGCCCCAAATAGGAATGCCAGTGGGTCCTCCACAAAGTAGGCTCATGCCCTTGATGCCCTAACAATCCTAGATTCAAAGAGTCCATAGGCTCTGGAAATGTCATTTGGAAGCAAGAGTTAAAGTATTAACCACAAGGATTTACCAAAAAGAAACAATGCATCAACCAAAATATAGACTACTAATACAACTGACAATGAGGTGGAAATTGGAGAAAGAATGATGGGGAGAAGAGAATGGAATGGAATCCTAAGAACAAGGTGGTGTACAACCCCTTGTGTAGTGATGGTTAATGTGACTGAGTAGATCCCATTCCAAATCCAACCTCAAACAATCCACATCCAATGACTTCGCATTAATACACTTGGCTAATCCATCCACTTGGGGTAATAAGAATGCTTCCGCCAAAGATTCACCACCATTTCGAGGAAACAAGAAAGGGAAAGGGAGGAAGTAAGAAAGGGCCTTAGTTAGAGGGAACATGTTTGTTTAGTTCCATAACTAGTGCTTGTAGCCCAAATAATTATTTTTTCTAAGGGGTGTGCTTTGAATTCTCACAGTTGTTTGTTTTTTTTTTTTGTTTTTTTTTACGTGAGAACCACACCATGCAAAGACTTATTTTTATTGGCTTAGCTTCCCAATAATGGAGCAACGTCAAAATGGTAAGGAAAGCTCAAGAAGAAAACATCCAAGAACCCAAGAGAATAGCTAGCACAAATGCATCAAATCCCTTTGAAGTCACACCTTTTTCATTCCTTAATTCCTTCCTTAGTTTGAGAAATGCCTAGTCACCAATTTGTTAATAGTTTTATTAAAGAAAGAGACTGTATAGTTCCAAGCCAAGAGAGACCATAGAAATTTATGGATGCATGGATGATGTGAACTCATTGTCATTATATCAAAAGAACAATACCTTAGTATCAACATTATAACTCAAAGGTAAAAAACCAAACATCAGCAATAAGTATAATACAGTTCATACCACCATTAGAAGTACTTATTAGGTGACGAATCTAACAAAACAAAAATAACAACAAAAATAGTCACACAAAGAAGTGCAAAAGTATAAACAATGTTGCAAAACAAGAACAAAAAAGTTGAAGAAATTTGTAAAATAAAAACTTAAAAAGGAAATGAGGACCTCAATTGGTTAGCAAAGGTGGCCATCTCCCTCATCACTAAGTTAGAAGAGGGAGATCCAAAACAGTGAGCAGGGTCATCCCTTCTTAGAGGTATTATGTGCACTAACCATTCTAAATTTATGGAAAGGTTTGTTCTGTTGCACATTGACTAATAATCTCTTTTTAGGACTCTTAGGTTTGTATATGGTCATGGCCCTTCAAGGAAAGGTTGTATGAATAATGTAAGGTCCTTCCCATAGTGTTTGAAATTTTTTACATTGTGGCACATGTGTGGGATTCCAATAGAGAACCTTGTCTCCTGGTTGATATTTGACCTTTCAGATCTTTAAGTCATGGCGTTGCTTGTTATATGCCTTGTGTAACTCATTTGATGAAAGGGCAGCTAATCAGTTTTCGTCTAGCACGTTTAAAGTTGCCAACTTTTTTTCTTGTGCTAGATCAAGATCAAGGTGTAGGTCACAAGCCATGGATAGTGTACAGAGCTCGGTTTGAACTGGAAGTGTTGCAAGCTTTCCATACACTAACTCATAGGGAGATTAGCCTATAGGGAGTTTCCAGGTGGAGCGATATGCCCAAAGAGCATCATTCAGTTCAGTGCTCTAGTCTTGCCTATACTTGCTAATCGTCCTAGTTAATATTTTAGTGATCTACCTATTAGTGACCTCAACTTGTCCATTAGCTTGGGGGTGATAAGGTGTTGTCAATTTATGTTCAACCCCTAAGCGTTACATTAGCTTTCAAAAAGTTGCACCTGTGAAGTGGGTTCCATTATCCGAGATAAGTGCACATGGCACACCAAACCTATTTGCAATTTTTTGTTGCACAAATCGTGCAGCTATAGATGATGTGCATTCTATAATAGCAACTACTTTAGCCCATTTCATTAGATAGTCTATGGCAACTACAATGTAAGCTTTTCCATTAGACATTGGTGTAATGGGCTCCATAAAGTCTATTCCCCAAATGTTGAAGGGTTCTAAAGGATGAATCCATTGTTTTGGACCCTCCATTCTAGTAGTCATTCCCCCATCACATTGGCAGTGCTCACAAGATCGAACAAATTGATGGGCATTCCGAAATAATGTTGGCCAGTAATATCTTGCAAGCAAGATCTTAATAGCCATTCGTCTCTTCAAAAAGTGACCCCCACAAGGGCCCTCATGAGCATCTTGAAGAACTTTCAATTGGTCTACCTCAAGCACACACCATCGAACCAATCCATTAGGACACACTTTATAAAGTTGTCCATTAGTCCAGCTCCTGTGGTGTTTGTCGAGTAAGGAGGTAGGTGAGAATTATACTATACTAGTTCGTCTCTATGGGTTGGTTATTCACTACACTGGCAAAGAGGGCTTCATCAGGTGATGAGACGCGACTTGCACTAGGCCGCGATATCGCGTCTTCTCCTGCAATATCGCGTCCCTGTGCCATATCTATAAATAAGAGGTGGCACTCCCTTCATTTCCCAATCTTGGCTAGTGTAGCGAAGCTCTGGCAGATTGATCACTCCAGAGTTAGAATTTTTCCCCATGTGCCCGCAGTAGG
>MNCI01014752.1:695643-742880 GCA_015680685.1 Gnetum montanum | reverse complement strand
GTTATGCTAACACATACCATAACTGACTGGATCAAGGTAGGCCACCTTCAAACTAACTGATCTTGGGAGTCCCTTTATTCATTTGCAAATCGCTGGGAATGCACAACATCGAGCTCTTCTTGACTCAGGTTCTGGAGTCAACTTAAATTCGCGAAAGATGTATCACGCCTGGAACCTACCCCAACTTAAGAAGAGAAACATCCAACTAGAGCTGGCAGACCAATCCATCACTGTTCCCTTGGGTTTAGTGGAGGATGTTATCACCACTGCGTGTGGTTGGTCCTACCCAGCGGATTTCCTAGTGATCGATGTTAACAACAACGAAGGGGACTTCCCAATTATAATGGGAAGGGCATGGCTAAGCACAGTAGATGCATGCCTTAGGATCCGTGATCTTTCCTTGGAAATCTTCAAGATAAACATATGTAGAAAGATCGAGAAGAGAATAGTTCCATGCATCACATACAGTGATTCATCGGGTGATGACATGGAGGAAATGTCTCCATGTCACAGGTGTGCCCAGGAAACTCTGCCATAAGGATGCCTGTATGTAGCAACCACACAAGAAGTAGTAGAAACCCCGTGGTTGACAGCTTCTCATAAGAGCAAACAAATATGCATGGAATGAACTGAGGCAACTCATGCCAACAACCGTGGCATAGACACATTGGAACATGCGCGTCGCCAACTTCCACCCCTGAATCTAAGATCATCATTTGGGAGAAGTTGGGCACTGCTTAGAAATTCAAATAGGCGCTCACTACTTCGGATCTCTCCCTCACAACTCAGTCATGGGGGAGATGGCCACCTATGCTAATCATATGGGGCCCTCAGTTCTTTTTCAGTTTTTGTTTTACACATTTTTGTTTTACAACGTTTTTGTTTTTCACATTTTTGTTTTACAATTTCTTTAACTTTTCTAATTTTTGTTTTACAAATTTCTTTAACTTTTCTTGTTTTTGTTTTACAACATCGTTATATTTTTCTATCTTTTTGTGTGTGTGTGTGTGTGTGTCATCCATCATGTAAATTCGTCACCCAATAAGTGTTCGGGCCGATGGGATGAACTGTTTTTCATTAATTGCTAATGTTTGGTTTTTACCTTTAAGTTACATTGTTGATACTAAGGTATGTTCTTTTGATATGGCAGGCAATGAGATCACTTCATCCATCCATCCATCAAGTCTATGGTTTCCCTTGGCTTGGAAATGTACAGTTCCCTTCCAATAAGAACTTTAACGAACCAGTGACTGGGCATTTCTCAAACTAAGGAAGGACTCAAGGATTTGAAAAGGGTGTGACTTCAAGGGAACTTGGTGCTCTTGTGTTGGTCATTCACTTGGGTGCTTGGATGTTTTCTTCTTGGGTTTTCTTACCGTTCCGATGTAACCCAATAATCGGAAGCTGAGACAATAAAAATAAAGAAGTCTTTGCATGGTGTGGTCCCCACGCATAAAAACATAAAAAAAGAAAAGAGAAGAGAAAAAAATGGAAAAAAATAGCTAAAAAGCTAAAAGTGAGGATTCAAAGCACATCCCTTAGATGAAATAAACATTTGGGCTGCAAGCACTGGTTATGGAACCAAAGTGTTCCCTCTACCTAAGGCCCTTCTCGCTTCCCATTCTCTCCTTTGTTTCGTCGGAATGGTGGTGGCTTCTCGAAGTTGCATCCTTGTTACCCAAGTGGATGATTTAACCAATTGCATTGATGTGAAGTCACTGGAAGTGGTTGGTTTGAGGCCAGAGTTGGAATGAGATTCGCCAAGTCACATTAATCATCGAACAGACAAGGGGCTGTGCACCACCTTGTTCTGGGGATTCCATTCCATTCCTCTTTCTTCCCATCCTTCTCTCCGTTGTTCACCTCATTGCCGGTTGTATCATTGTATATACTTTGGTTGATGCTTTGTTTTCTTTTTGGTAAATTCTTCCGGTTAAGACTTTAACTCTTATTCCAAAGGACATTCCCAGAGCCCACGGACTCTTTGAATGTGGGATTGTCAGGGCATTAAGGGCATGAGCCTGCTTTGGGGAGGACCCACTGACATTCCTATTTGGAACATTAGTTAACTTCTTTTCCTTAACATTTTGCAATTAATTAACATTTTTGTTCATTTCCATCATGACATCCTTTTTATCGATGCCATAGTTGTCCCTTTTTACCTATCATTCCTATTCCTTTTCTCTCTCCATTCTAACGCTACCGGAGGTTCGCGATTAGTCATGGGGGTACGGGGCCTGATTTTTCGATTTTTATCCTAAGCCCCGGATTTTTTCGTTTTTCTTCCTAACCCCTATACCTTCGGTAGTCATCATCTACATTTTCCCAGATCCATATTAGCCATACCACAACTTAGCCAAGGAACCTAAACCGAAGCAAGGTATGCTTTACTTAATGATTCAATTACCCTTGCTAATATATGATTGTGTTGTGGGTGCAGATGGCCATCATACAACAACGGAATGGATCTGGAGCAAACACTTGGAGTGGAGCAGCATTGAAGCCGCTATGCAAGGAGCAGAATTGATAATGCGCTTACGGATGGACAACGGAAGGCGCAATCTAGGCGTTGGCAGCAACAAGACTCTTCTCTCTTCTTCTCTTCTATTCTCTCTCCTCTTTTCTCTCAGCTGCCAACTGTGGCCTGATGTCATTGTAATAAGGTGTTCACCCTTGTTGTCATGAACACCAGTTTTGTCAAGTCTTGTAATAAAGACCGTTCACATGTCATCCCATTAGTTCCGTTTCCCCTAATAATCCCATACCTACCTGATATCATTGTAAGGAACTCGAGGAAGAGTTTTCATTCAGTCATGGGGGTATGATGAGACACGACTTGCACTAGGCCGCGATATCGCGTACGTGATATCGCGGCCGCCACGATATCGCGTCTTCTCCTGCTCCCATAGCAATATGGATCCTTTAATATTTCTTATAACACACAAAAGGACAAATCATCAATCAATGAATTAATGACCATGTGTGTGTAAGAAAAGGAATACTTGCTATGGAAGCGAAAGAGAGTGTGCATCTGGCTACACAAGGAAAGAATAAAGGACAAGCCAAAGGCAAGTGGAAGGTCAAATTGCTTACACAAGTTGATATTAAGAAAGAATCCAAATGTTTTTTCTGCAAAAATAAAGAGCACATAAAGAAGGATTGTTCTAAATATCAGAAATGGCTTGAAAAGAAAGGTACTCAACCCTCACTTATTTGTTTTGAATCTAATATGGTTAATGTTGGCCATGACACATGGTGGATTGATTTGGGTTCTATAATCCATGTTGCCAATTCCATACAAGGGGTGAAAAACCTAAGGAAGCCAGTGGGAAGTGAGTCATGCATTTATTTAGGAAACAAGAAGCGCTCACATGTGGAGGCAATCAGAACATGCATTTTAGTTTTAAGTAGTGGTTTTGTTTTAGAATTGGAAAATACATTTTATATTCCATGTTTTCAAGGAATTTAATTTTTGTTTCAAGGCTTGTATCATTTGTGTTTTTCTTTAATTTTTTAAACACTATATTCAGTTTATATTATAGATTTGAACTTATTGGAAATGGTACATTGACATATGGTCTTTTCAAAATTAATTTACAAAATGAAACTTCTTATACTTCTATGCATGTTCATGCTAGCATTAAGAGATGTGTTATGAATGATGAATCCTGTATGTTGTGGCATCATAGATTAGGACATATATCTATTGAAAGAATAAAGAGATTAGTAAATGATGAAGTACTTAGTACTCTAGATTTTACTGACTTTGACACTTGTGTGGACTGCATAAAGGGAAAGTAGACCAATATGTCAAAGAAAGGTGCCAAGAGGAGTTTAGACATATTAGAGATCATACATACAGATATTTGTAGTCTAGATATGGATGTGTATGAAGTATTTTATTACCATTATTGATAATTACTCAAAATATATGTATCTCTACCTGCTTCATAACAAGAGCGAAGCTTTAGATGTCTTTAAGATGTTTAAGGTTGAAGCAGAGAAACAATGTGGTAAGAAAATAAAGATAGTGACATCTAATAGAGGTGGTGAATACTATGGTAGATATACTGATGATGGACAAGCACCTGGTCCATTTGCTAAGTTTCTTCAAAGGCATGGGATTGTTGCCCATCACACTATGTGGTTCTCCAAACTAGAATGGTGTGGTAGAAAGAAGAAAATAAACATTATTGGACATGGTGTGAAGTATGATTAGTGGCTCCAAGCTTCCTAAGTTGTTATGGACTGAAGCTCTCAAAAAAGTGGTCTATATATTAAACCAAGTTCCAACCAAGGTTGTCTTAAAGACACCATTGAATTATGGAAAGGTTGGAAACCAAGTTTGTGACATATACAAGTTTGGGGATGCCCGTCTGAAGTAAGAGTCTATAATCCATAAGAAAAGAAGCTAGACCCAAGGACCCTAAGTGGGTATTTCATTCGATATGTTGAATGGTATAAGGGATATAGATTTTATTGCCCATCACATACTACTAGGTTTGTGGAATTAAGGAATGCTAAATTTCTTGAGAATGACTTAATTAGTGGGAGCAGTAGATCTTGAAACATTGTTCCTGACATAGATCATACAAACGCTCAACCCACTATTTCAAATGATAGATTGATTCTTCTGCACAATATGCCTAGAGAACAAATGTGTACTAAACAAAAACTAGTCATTGAAGTTCCACAAACTACTAATCAAGAAGTAGTAGATCTATTTGAACAACAGATAGTAGAACTTGTTGAATAGCCTATTGAACATCATGATTCTCAAGAGAATGATGAACCAACAATAAGAATATCTACTAGAGTAGGGTGATCGACGATTCCTAGTGACTATATGGTGTATCTACAGAATTTTGACTACAACATAGGAGCTGAAAATGATCCCAAACTGGTTTCACAAGCCATGAGTTATAAAGAATCTAACTTGCGATATGATCATGAAAGATGAAATGAACTCTATGTCATCTAATGGAGTCTAGGATCTTGTCAAGGTACCTAATGGTGTAAAAGCCATTGGATGAAAATGGATCTTCAAGACTAAGAAAGAACTTGTTGCTAAAGGGTTCACTCAAAAAGAAGGAATAGATTACAAGGAGACCTTTTCTCCTGTATCTAATAAGGACTCACATCGTGTTATCATGGCATTGGTTGCTCATTTTGAGCTTGAATTACATTAAATGGATGTGAAAATAGCATTACTAAATGGTGATCTAGAGGAAGATGTTTATATGAAACAACCTTAAGGATTTTCCTTTAGTGATGGTGAGCAATTAGTATGCAAGCTCAAGAAATCCATATATGGATTGAAATAGGCCTCCCATCAATGGTACTTAAAATTCCATGATATAATCACTTCATTTGGTTTTGAAGAAAACATCATGGATCAATGTATATACCAAAAGGTTAGTGGGAGAAAAATCTATTTCCTTGTTCTATATGTGGATGATATCCTTCTTGCAACCAATAATAGTGGTTTTCTATATGAGGTGAAACATTTTCTCTCTAAGAATTTCAACATGAAGGATATGGGTGAGGCATCTTATATCATTGGCATAAAAATCTATATGCATAAATCTAGATGTATTCTAGGACTATCATAGGAAACCTATATTAATAAAGTTTTAGAGAGGTTTTGAATGAAATATTGTTCACCAAGTATAGCACCCATTGTGAAGGGTGATAGGCTCAATTTGAACCAGTGCCCTAGGAATGATTTAGAGAAAAGTCAAATGAGAAACATTCTGTATGTTTCAGCTATTGGAAGCCTTATGTAGGCTCAAGTCTACACAAGACCTAACATTGCATTTGTTGTGGGAATGTTGGGTAGATATCAAACTAATTTAGGTATTGACCATTGTAAAGTAAGTGATGAGGTACCTTTAAGATACAAGAGACTACATGCTTATGTATAAACGAACTGACTCCTTGGAGGTGATCAGATAGCCTAACTCAAACTTTGTTGGTTATGTTGATTCATGGAAATCAACATCTAGTAATGTGCTAGCTAGAGGAGCTATATCATGGAGGAGTGGAAAGCAAACTTTGGTTGCTACTTCCACCATGGAGACAAAGTTCATTTTTTGTTTTGAGGCTACTTCACATGGCGTATGACTAAAGAGTTTCATATCAGGACTTAGAATTTTGGATTCTATATCTAGGCCATTAAAAATGTTTTTTGACAATTCAGTTGCTATCTTTATGGCTAAGAATAATAAGAGTGGTAGTCGAAGTAAACACATCGACATCAAGTACTTAGCCATAAGAGAAGGCATTAAGGAAAACAAAGTGGTCATTGCACATATAAGCACTAAATTAATGACACTTGATCCTTTAACAAAAGGAATTCCATTGAAGTTCTTTAAGGATCATATAGCTCAGATGGGACTTGATTCCATAATGTAATTCGTTGTATGTACAACTCATAGTCCTAACGAAACTCTTATTTACCTATGCTATTTTCTCATATGGTTTTCGCATATAGTTATTAGAGAAAATACACATATGGTAGGATCTAGAATAAACATTGGGTTCATTCATAAAGTTAAGTTACTATATAAGGACTTACATTTGAGAGATAATGCATTGTAATACATGGAAGATAATACTCATATTAAGAGGAACTATCGACATGATTCATGCACTTATTTCTTGAACTTTGGACTTGAATATGGAGACAAGTGGGAGATTGTAGTATGCGTTACCCACTAATGTGCTTTATGAAATAGTTAATGCATGAAAGTGGCCACCATGCCAACTAACACATTTTATGGGTTAGTTAATGCATGAAAGTGGCCACCATGTCCACTAACACATTTTTATGAGTTGGTTAATGCATTAATGTGGTCTCCATATTTAGTAACATGTTTTTTACATGTGGGCATTGTGTCTCTTGTGGTAACCAATCCTATGGCCTATAAATTCATTCTTGATGGAAGAACAAAGGCACCACAAATCACAACAAGATTGCAGTTTAGGTCTCTTTCACAAATTCTTGAAGGTTGCATACACCATTACTGCAAAGCACTAGTGTGAAAGAAGAATCTAAATAAGATTAATTGAAGGCATCAATGTCTAGAGGTTAATTCCATTTTCTTTCGCATTTTGTACTTTGATAACTTGTACAATCCAATTTTTCTACACAATTATTTCTTATAGTTTGTACAAGCCATCCGAAAGGGATTTACACTTTCAATCACATCAAAGTCTCATAGAATGTAGTTTTGAACATACAAAACTTCTTTGGACTTTCTACAACAATGGTATTTTTTTTTTGAATATTCTATTAAATCCCACTTGTATGTGCACTATGTATGTAGCAACAACAACAATCTTTCATGTTAAATCACAACTGCATATGAACATGGAATCGAGATCGTTCAATGCTTTTAAAACTCAAGTTAATCTCATTCGATAGCTTCCCTATAGCAAATTAAAGTTATTAAAAATAAGTATAAAGTTGTTTTGGGTAAGCAAGCTTACCATGCAAATTCACCATGTGAAATGCAATGGAAAATCATGGAAGAAAACAATGGCGGAGGTGTCTAGTTGAAATTTAAAGCTAAAAAAATAGTAGTAAAATTAAAGAATGAAACAAAATGCCCTTTGCTTTAGCTTCAATTTCTCATTATTATTTTAATTTATTTCATTTAAATTGCCACAATAATTCAATCTTCTTTTTTTATAAAAGAAATCAAAAAGTTGATATTTAACACTTTTTCATTTATGATGTGTAGATCCCCCAATTCATTATTGAGGCCAACTACACAGCTAACCTTAAGAAAATTGCTTGTACTTAACATAGGAGGGTTCACACCATGTTGCAAAAGAAATGGATGTCATGATTGAATTGAAGAAGAAGTAGATTATATCATAAGATTTTAGGAATATAATCAAATTATAGTTAACAAGAAATATCAATATAATATTGCCTTTACAATTAAACAGAAATCTTTCAATTTGGCAAGATGCCTTTTGGCATTATAAATGTTGGTTTTACTTTTTAAAGAGCTATGAATAAAAATTTAAAATGATTAGTTAAAATGCATCATTATTTATCTAAATAATTTGACTATTTTTTCTAAATATTTTGGTACCCACCTTATAGATCTTTAAAACATTTTTACTAGATGTTGGCAATTTGGTATTACTTTGAAGGCTAAAAAAATTAGTTTTATGTGTCCAAAGTAGTAAATTACTTGGTCAAATAGTGATGAGCAGCAAGGCACCCCTACACTTAACCATATGAATCACTAAGGCATTATGTGCAATCCGGTTGAATTCCATGGACCTATAGTTATCTAGTACACTAGCTCTTCTAGGAAGTAAAATGCGTGTTGAGAATGTTCATTGTCTTCCCAACTACACTTGTGAGGTTCAAGGGTATGGTCTAAGTGTAACCGAGGTATATGATTTTTCTTACTTTATATTTTATAAATTTGATCACCTACAACCAAAATGAAGAGTAGAGTAATTTAAAATCTAATTCATTATTGCCTATCTAGCCTAACACAAGTAACCGTCCCACTTTCCTGAACACATATAACATTGCTGGGCTACCAAACGTGAGGTGTTGTTGGGTTATCAAGTATTATATGAATGCTCAAAGTGGCCATGCTCATGTTCATTAACAACTAGAAATAAATATCTTATTTCATATGCATTTAAGTAAAGTGTAAGAAAGTAAAATGCATTAAAGAAAATATTAATCTATTCTCAATGCTACAAGGATTGTTAAAAGAGTTCGTTTTATTCCCATCACATTGTTACACTCAAGTACATTAGTGCTCAAATAAAGAACCATACACACTTAGACTCCTTCTATAGGCACTCAGAAAATATTCTAACGCTAAGGAAAATAAATGGCAAAAGCTTCACTACTTTGACTAGAAAATGACCAAAAACTGATGTGAAAACTAGAGCCCAAGTGTGGTATTTATAGACTTAGGGTATATACCCCGACGTCACATATGCGACCTCACAACTAGACCTTGAAATCATGTATACAACATCATGGAAGATGGAAAAAATGTGTTCATCATACCTCCACAACTAAATGAAAAATCATTCTCAAGTGAAGAAGAGCAAGAACAAGTTTTTTACAATACATATTAGGTAGGTATGGGATTATTGATTGACATTACAAATTAACTTAGATAAAATAGATAGACTCTAAGTGCCGAAGTATATGGAATTACAATTTTTACAAAATGGGGTGTTCATGATAAGAGAAGTGAACATCCTAGATAACATTGACATCCAACACCTCTTGGCAATAGAAGAATGAGAGAGAGAGAGAGAGGAGATCCAACAATCATGAATAGTCCTCATTGTGTGGTATAACTACATCATCCTTGGGGAAGATAGTCCCACTTCCAATTCATGCTTTCCATTGTAATCACAATAGAATCATGAATTAGTATGCAATGTGTAACACATAAATATTAAATACCTTGTCTCGTTGATGGTTACACTCAGCTAGGCTATGATTATGGTTGATTGGTTCCTTAAGTAGTGTTAGTGAGAAGGCTGATAGATAGGGTCAATTAGATTAAGTGGTCCATTAAATTTAAAAAAGTTCAATATAAGGAAATATTTGAAGAGGGTATAAGAATGCACAACAATGAAAAGAATAATTCACTAAAAAATATTGCGAAGATGTGTATAATTGAATGTCATTTATGGGGTAAATAAAAGGGAATTTGATTGTAAAAGTGTCTAAGGATAAAGAACTTAACTAACCCAACCAACAGATATGCAAGTGGGTTCTCCCCAAAGTAGGAACAAACCTTTTATGCCCTTGCATAAAAAAAAGAGTCTGTGGGCTCGGTGGATGATTAATGGTTACAAAAGTTAAGTACAAAAACCCAGAAGAAACTAACTAAGAATTCTAACATATCAAACTAAGACATTAAACCAAAACATGAAATTGGTAGTGAGGTGAGTTATGGAAAGCATAGATGGATGAGAGAGTGTGTGGAATGGAGTTCCTAGTTACAGTCACATGAAGGCCCTTGTGGATTTTGTGGTTAAATGACTTAATAGAATCCATCCTTAGTCTAGACCAAAACCAACCATGTTCAATGACTTTGGATGATTATTTTAAGACCAATCCATCCCCTGAGACACAAGAGTGCTCCTACAGAACAACCACCATTCATTATTAGAGAATAAGTAGGAAGTGAGGAAGGGCCTTAGTCAGAGGAGACTAGTCCCATAATTAGTGCTTGTAGCTTGTTTATTCTCTCTAAGAGGTGTGCTTTCAATTCCCATTGGTTTGTTTTTTTTGAAATGGGAACCAGACCATGCAAAGATACATGCATTTATTTTGTCCAAGGGATATGCTTTGAATTCTCATCTTCTCTTTTTTTTTTCTAATGAGAACCACACCATGTGAGGACATATGCATTTATTTGTCTAAGGGGTGTTCTTTGAATTCTGATCATTTTTTTTTTTGACGAGAACCGTATCATCCAAGGACATATTCAACTTCCTTTTATTGGATGACATAGAAGAGTAAGAGGTCCATGAAAATACAAATGCACCCAGGAAAATAGAAAAGCACAAAGAATACCAAATACCCTTAGAGCCACACCCTATTCAAATCTTTGAATCCTTCCCAATTCTGAAAACTACCAAAGTCAAAAATTTAAAGTTTTATTAATGAAAAAGGAACTACGCAATTCCAAAACAAGGAAAATCATATAGTTTGTGGATGGGTGGATGTTTTGGACTTTCTACTTATTATATGAAAAATAAACCATGTCCTAATTATTCGTAACAAAATTCAAAGCTAGAAACTAGACACTAACAATCAGATAACAAAAATAGTACATACCATCATCAAGCAATGCATTACCATTGTATCTAGCACTTATTAACAAAAGGTTAGAAAATCACACCAAATAAAATAAAAGAAAATATAAAAGAAGGTGTAAAATATTCAAAAAATGGAAAATGTACTAACGATGGTGTAAAAAAATTAGCAAAGATTAATAACATGAAAATAAAAAGATGTAAACTAAAGAATGTGTAAAAAAAATTGAAAAACTGAGGAGCCACTTATATAGTTAGCATAGGTGGTCATGAGTGGCGAGGTACCCCTACACCCAACCATATGAATCACTAAGGCATTACGCATGATCCGATTGAATTCTGTGGACCTATACTTATCTCAAACACTAGTTCCTCTAGGAAGTGAAATAATGTTGAGATTGTTCGTTGTCTTCCACACTACACTTGTGAGGCTCAAGGGTATGGTTTAAGTGTAATTGAGATATATCAATTTTTATCGTTTTATACTTTATAGATGTAATCACCTACAACAAGAATAAAGGGTAGTGTAGATCGAAACTAATGTCTATTGTCTATCTAGCCTAACACAAGTAATTGCTCCGCTTTCCTGGACACATCCTGAACACATATAGCACTATTGGGTTACCAAAAATTAAGCATTATTGGGTTACCAAGTACTATATGAATGCTTGAAGTGGTCATGCTTGCATTCATTAACTGCTGAAAATAAATTGCTTAATCAAATGCATTAAAGTAAAGAATAAGAAAGTAAAATTCAATAAGGAAAATGTTAAGCTATTCTCAGTGCTGCAATAATTGTCAAAAGATTTTGTTTTATTCTTGTCACACTACTGTGCTCAAGTACATCAATGCTCAAACAAAGAACTGTACATACTTAAGACTCCTTCTGCAAGCACTTAGAAAATATTATAACTCTAAGAAAAATAAACTACAAGAGCTTCGCTACCTTGCTTGAAAACTGAAACTAAAACTATTCAAAACTATACCTCGATGTTGGATATCTAACATCAAATCCAAGCCTCGACATCACATACCCAACATTGCGGCCAACACAAATGGTAATTCATCATATCCCCACAAATAAATGAAAACTTGTCCTCGAGTGAAAAAGAGGAGGAACAAGTTCTTTACAATACAACATATTGGGTAGGTATGGGATTATTGACTAACATGATGAACTAACTCAAATGAAATATACATATAGACTCTGAGTGCCCAAGTGTACAAAATTACAATTTTTACAACATTCGATGTTCAAGAGAAAAGAAGTGAACACCCTAGAAAATATTGACATCCAACATCTCTTGGCAACAAGAGAATAAGAGAGAAAAGAGATCCTTCAATCATGAATAGTCCTCATTGTAAGGTATTGTTGCATCATCCTTGATAAAGCTAGTCCTACTTCCAGTCCATGCTTCCCACTACAATCACAACAGAACCATGAATTAGTATGTAATATGTAACACATAGTGATTAAATGCCTTGTCTTGTCAATGGTTACACTTGACTAAGTTATGATTGTGGCTAATTGGTTCCTTGAGTAGTGTTAGTAGGAAAGCTAACAGATATGGTTAATTAAATTAAGCAGTCCATTAAATTTGAAAAATTTTAATACAAGGAAATATTTGAAGAGGGTATAAGAATTCACAACAATGAATGGAAGAATTCACTGAAAACTATTATGAAGATGTGTACAATTGGATGTCATTAATGGGGTAAATAGAAAAAATTTAATTGTAAAAATATCTAAAGGTAAAGAACTTAACTAATCCAACCAAAAGATATGCAAGTGGATCCTCCCAAAAGCAAGCATAGGCCTTTATGTCCTTGCATAACTTCAAACCAAAGAGTCCATTGGCTCTATGGATGATTAATGGCTATAGAAAGTTAAGTACAAAAAACTCAAAAGTAACTAACTAAGAATTCCGACATATCAAACTAGGACATTGAATCAAAAACATAAAACCAATAGTGAGGTAAAACATGGAAAGCATAGATGGATAAGAGAGAGAGAGGGTGGAATGGAGTTCTTAATTATGATCACATGAAGTCCCTTATGGATTTTGTGGTTAAACGACTTAATAGAATCCATCCTTAGTCTAGACCAAAACCAACCACATCAAGTGACTTCACATCATCATTTTAAGACCATCCATCCCTTGAGACACAAGAGTGCTCCCACAGAACAACCACTGTTCCTAATTAGAGAAGAGGTAGGAAGTGAGGAAGGGCCTTAGTTAGAGGAGATGAATCTCATAACTAGTGCTTGCAGCCCATTTATTCTGTCTAAGGCATGTGCTTTGAATTTCCATTATTTTCTTTTTGAAATGAAAACCACATCATGCAAAGACACATGCATTTATTTTTTCCAAGGGGTGTTCTTTGAATCCTTGTCATTTTTTTTTATGAGAACCGCACCATGCAAGGACTTATTCAACTTCCTTTATTGATTGGCATAGAATGGTAAGAGATCCATAAAAACACACATACACCCAAGCAAATAGAAAAGTACAAAGAATACCAAATCCCCTTGAAGCCACATGTTGTTCAAACCTTTGAATCCTTTCCAATTCTATAAACTACCTAAGTTACAAATTTATTAAAGTTTTATTAGTGAAAAAGGGACTGCACATTTCCAAAACAAGAAAAACCATAGAGTGTGTGGATGGGTGGATGCTGTGGACTCACTACCTGTTACATGAAAAAGAAACCATGCCCTAATTATCTATAACAAAATTCAAAGCTAGAAACCAGACACCAATAATCAAATAACAAAATTAGCACATACCACCATCAAGTAATGCATAACCAATGTACCTGACACTTATTAACAAAAAGTTAGAAAATTGTACCAAATAAAAGAAAGTGTAAATTATTCAAGAAATATCAAATGTACTAACAATGGTGTAAAACAAAAATTAGAAAAGATTAATAACATAAAAATAAAAAGATATAAAATAAAAAGTTGTAAAATGAAAAATGTGTAAAACAAAAAAAGCTCAAAAATTGATGAGCTGCTTAAATGGTTAGCAGGTTGGCCATCTCCCCCAAGACTAATTTCAAGGAGGATATCCAAAATATGGAGCGTGGTTGTCCATTGAATGAGGTGCTTTTTTTGTTAGCTAGAATATGGTCATGGAAAGGTTTAATTTGTTGGATGTTAACCAGCTATTTCTTGTTTGGGCTTTCAATTTTATTGATCATCATGGCCCCAAAAGGAAAAGTCTCATAAATAATATAAGGTCCTTTTCACAAAATTTGGAACTTAGTTCATTGAGGTAAGTGTGTAGGATTCTAGTAGAGAACCTTTTCTCCTAGTTGAAATTTGACTCTTCTAATTTTCAAGTCAAGACACTTTTTTTTGTAGGCCTAGTGCAACTCATTAGATGATAAGGCCACTAATAAATTTTTTTCTAGCAAGTTGAGATTCATTAATCATTCTTTTTAGGCTAAACTTAAGTCAAGGTCAAGGTCACAAGCTATTGAAAGTGTATGAAGTTTAGATTGAACAGAAACTGTTGGTAGTTTGCTGTACATAAGCTCATAGGAAGAGTAGCCTATAGGAAGTTTCCAAGTTGAGCGATAGGCCCAAAGTGCATCATTGAGTTTTGTGTTCTAGTCCTTCCTATACTTGCTAATAGTTCTTGTTAGTATTCTTGTGATTTCCCTATTGGTAATCTCAACTTGACCATTAGCTTGGGGATGGTAAGGCATTGTTTGTGTTCAACCCCTAAGTATTGCATGAGTTTTTAAAAAGTAGTGCCTATAAAATGAGCTCCATTGCCAGAAATCAATGCATGTGGCACACCAAACCTATTTACAACATTTTGTTGTACAAATCGAGTAGTACTAGAGGTTGTACAGTTGATGATGGCTACTACTTTTGCTCATTTTGTACAATAGTCAACAACGACTGTGATGTACACCTTTCCATTTGACATGGATGTGATGGAACCCATGAAATTAATGCCCCAAATGTTGAACGGTTCTGAAGGTCAAATCTATTCTTGATATCCCTCTATTCGAGTAGTCATTCCACCATCTCGTTGACATCATTCACAAGAGCACATGAAATGGTGAGCATCCCTAAAGAGTGTTGGCCAATAGTACCCTGCCATCAGGATTTTAATGACCATGCATCTCCTAGCATAGTGTCCTCCATAAAGAACTTCATGAGTGTCTTGGATAATATGTAGTTGATCAGCATCAGAGACACACCAACAAAGTAGGCCATCCATGCACACCTTGTAGATATGTCTGTTGATCTCCATGAAGTGCTTTACTTAGTGAAGAAACTATTATTTCCTTCAATGGTCCAACCCTTGTGGTATCTCCTAAGTGAGAAGATAGATGAGCATGTTATCATATCATTTTGGCTCATTGGGAATTTGTTCAGTTATTGCTCTAGCAAATAGGATTTCATCAAGAAATGTATCAAATAATGGGCTTTCTTCCTCTTTGTCATCCCATCGCAACTGAGACAAGTGATTAGCGAACACATTCTAAGTGCCCTTTCGATCTACCATTGTTAGATCAAACTCTTGCAAGACCACAAACCATTGTATGAAATAGGGGCTTACTATTGGCTTGTTCATTAAGAAAAGAATGGCACCATCTTCTGTGTGCACAAACACCTTGTATCTAAGTACATAATGCCTAAACTTCTCTAGAGCAAACACCATCACCATCAATTCTTTTTCTATAGTGGTGTAGTTTAATTATGCACCCACAATTCTTTGGCTAGTGTAGTTAATGTAATATGGACATTTCTTATCATCTAAGTACATCAACACTACTTCCAAGGCATAATTCGATGCATCTATCATGATATGAAATGGTCTAGACCAATCAAGTGCTTGTAGAACTGGAGTTTCCACGAGCCTTTCTTTTAGTTACTAGAATGCTTTTTCACATGTTGGATTCCAAACAAAAGGATCATCTTTATGAAATTCTCTATGAATCATTGGTAGTAGCCAATATGTCCAAGGAATGACCGAACATCTTTGATGAGTGGCGAGGTACCCCTACACTCCACCATACGAATACGAGCATGCACGCGCGATCCGGTCGAACTCCGCAGACTAAATGCCTTAACGCCACAAGAAACACTTGGGGTTAATCGTTCATTGTCTTCCCAGGCTTGCTTGTATGTGTCACGGTGTATGGTTAAGAAAGTCTGAGGTATGTGATTTTTTTGGTATTTTTGGCTTATCTTCTATGCTACCAGGAGAAAGGGTTGAGGAAACTAAACTAATTCTAACTAAGATCTAAGTCTAAATTAACTAGCATCAGCATCTGTTCCCACTTGCCGGACACACCCTGAACTATGCAACTGTGGCTTACCAAACGCTAGCCGTTACTGGGATCGCCACACGTAATGCAAGTGCTCGAAGTGGTCGTACTGAGGCACCTATTTAGCCTACGTGTGATAAGCAGCCGATTCCTTAGCTAGCCGTACACACTCGTAGGTGCTCGTAACTAAGTCGTACTTATCACACGATCTAGCCTAGCAATGAGCAGCCGATTCCTCAACTAGCCGTACACATCAGACCCGGGAGTTACCAAGCGCAGAATCCTGGAATACGCTATTGGGTTACCAAGCATCCAATGCTCGTAATTGAGTCGTACTCATGCATTGCGTCAAGCAGCCGATTCCTTGACTAGCCGTACACGTCCGTAGACGCTCGTAATCAAGTCGTACTTGAACGCACTAGGAAAGCAGGATAGAAAGCAATAAATGAAACCACGTGCTGCAAGGTTTATCCAATCAAGTTCGTCTTTATTGCCGTACACAACTTGGGTTCAGGTTACAAGCTGCTCGAATAAAGAGCCGTTCACTCTAGGACTCCTACTGCGGGCACATGGGGAAAAATTCTAACTCTGGAGTGATCAATCTGCAGAGCTTCGCTACACTAGCCAGGATTGGGGAAAAAGGGAAGTGACGCCTCTTATTTATAGAAATGGCGGCGCGACGCGATATCGCGTACGCGATATCGCAGGAGAAGACGCGATATCGCGTACGTGATATCGCATGGGATGCGATATCGCGTCGGCCGCGATATCGCGTACGCGATATCGCGGCCTAGTGTAAACCGCGTCTCATCAATCTTTAACTATTTCTGGCTAGCAAGTTATTCCTTGGATGATCCTTATTTTCTTAGGGTTTACCTCGATTTTTGCTTGTGATATTTTATGCCCTAGTATAATACCCTCCTGGACCATGAGATGACTCTTCTACCAATTGAGCCTCAATTTAGTTTCAACACATTGTTTTAGCACTTTCTCAATGTAGTCTAAGACTTGCTCAAATGTAGCTTCATAGGTAGATAAGTCATCCATGAAGACTTCTACACCACTACTGATTTGTTATTAAAAGATGCTTAGGACCAGGCATTGAAATATGGAAAGAGCATTGCATAGACCATAGCATCTTATGATATGCAAAAGTCCCCCAAGGACTCATGAATATTATCTTTGTTTAGCCTTCTGGTGCAATTTGAATTTGGTTATATCCACTATAATCATCTAGGAAGCTATGGTAGCAATGCCTAGATATGGTATCAAGCACCTAGTCAACAAATGGCAATGGAAAACGATCTTTGAATATTGCCATATTTAGCAACATAAAGTTGATGTAGACCTACCACTTTCCATCTTTCTTTGGCACAATTATGAGTGGACTAACCCACTTTCTATCCATAATGGGATAGATGAACCCTGCCTTGAGGAGTTGCTCAATTTTCTCCTTGACAATTTGCTTCAACTTGGGGTTTAACCACCTTTATTCCTATCATTTTGGCTTCATGGCTAGGTCAGTGTAAATGCACTATTTTCATTTCGTAGGATCAATCCCTATAAGTTCAAGACATGACCAAGCAAAAGCTACTAACCATCTTTCAACTACCTTCAATAGCATCTCTTTCTGTTCTGGAGCAATTCTTGCATTGATTATAACTGGCTTCTTATTTTTCAACAATACATATTCCATTCTAACCAGTAGCATTTTCAGTTCAAGGGGCTATTACTTAAAGTTATCAAGAATTTCCAACTCTTCCGAATAGGTATCATCGTTTGTATCATCAGAGAACTTGCTCTAGTTCATCCATGCTTGTGACATATTCACACATCAGGCTCTCAGTTGGTTCCATGCATAATGTGTTGTTTTTTGAATTAGTGGTCAACCACTAGGTACCCTCCTATTTTGTGGTTGCTACATAAAGACACCTTTGAAATTTTGTTTCTAGTGCACACTACTTGCATGCAGAGATAGATGCTTGCTTTATGGCCCAAAGTTTTTGCACACAATTACACCCACTATCACTATACACAATACATGGAACTCTCTTCTTCTTGATCTTTTCAAATGCATTTTCTTTAGATATTTCTAGGGAAAGATCTATAATGTCTATTCTTGCATCTCCTATGCTCAGCCATGCTCTTCCCATAATAATTGGGAAGTCCCCTTTATAATTCTCCACTTTGATTACTAGGAAGTTGGTAGGATAAGACCACCCACAAATAGTGGTCACAATGTCTTCTACTAGTCTTAATGGAATAATGATGGATTGGTCTACCAATTCCAAGTAGTGTACATCTCATGAGAAATCAAATTAACACTAGAACCTAAATCAAGAAGATCCTTGCAAGGTTCATTCCTAGCAATTTGTAAATAAATCAATGGACTTCCAAGATCAACTAATTTCATGGAAAGGTTTTCTGCATGGATTCAATTAGACGTATTGTGAGTAAGCATTATGATATGGATCCTCGACAGAGTTTGGTTTGAAGGATGCCTAAAACAATTTGATATGGTAGAAGAGGCAAGAGTAGGGTTGTTAATTGTGGATGTAGGTGAAGGCTTAGGTGGACTACGGAGTCAAAAGAAGGATCTTTTCTTTGATCAGTTATTCAACCCCTCCTATTGATGATTGGGTTGCAACTTAATAGCCCTTGTAGCATTACATTATTACAGTTGAGTGGACAGTTCACCCTGCATAGAAGGAGTAGGTGCTAGCTATACAATTGAAGGAGGATTATGTGCAGGGATAGAAGGAGGATCAGGATAGAAGGTGGCATCTCCTTTTTCATGTGGAGAAGGAATTTGATAGTAATTAGAAGGGTGGTAGTAAGGCTGAATATTAGAAATGTGATTGGAAAAGTCACATGGAGACATGGGTTGCTGAACATGATAACCATATGGATCAGGTTTCCGGTAAGGGTATTGTTGCCTTGGCAGTGTAAATGCCCATGATTGTGGTTGCTACCATTGTTGGTACAATTTGTATGGTTGCGGTGGAGCCCCACTTAGATAATAAAATTGTTGCTAGGGGAACTGCCTAAGATTACCTTAAAGATAAGGCAACCTTTTGAATGTTTGCCTTTGTGTAAGTCATGGATGTAAGGCATACACCCCAGACTCCTGAAGATGTGACATAATGAGGCAACATCCCTTAGGATATTCATACTAGTAGACATCACATCCATGGTCATCATCTGATTCACTGTCCACAACTTCTTCTATTGCAGCAATTTTTTCCTTACCTTTGTAATATGCACATTCAACTTCCTTGACCTCCTACACTCACAATCACTACCTTATTCTCTAGACTCTTTAGTAATTTTCAGGATAGCTTGAAATCAACTAGCCATGAAGTGCCTTAATTGATCAACCTTGGTCATAAGTTTAGATTGGAATTGTTGAAGTGACAAGGCTTTCTTATGCATTCCCTCATCAAATATGGATTCATCCTCATTATTGCAAAATTGAACCTCCCTCTTATGGATGGAAGGATCACATTTACACTCCTCTAAACTTTTTTTCTTAGTTTTCCCTCCTCTTTGGTGACTCACTCTATTAAAATTTGTACCTAATGGGCAGTTAGTCTTGATAATCACCCTCAGACATAGACACCAAGGGTTTTCCTCATTTCATTATGAAGCCCATCTACAATGTGGTGGAGTTGAGCCAATTGAAAATAATCATGGAAAAGACATTTGTGCATCAAGGCATAGTATCAACCAATGATGGCATCCAAGGGTTCATGTGCTTCTTGTTTCCAACCTTGAATTTACTTTCTTAAGTTGGACACTTGGGACTACATTTGGTACTTATCATTAAACATTTCAAGCATGGTACTCCATCATCTAATAGATCCTAGTTCTAAGGACCAGTACTAGTTCTCTACTTATTTGATGAGTATCTTGGGAAACAACTTTAGTTTCTACCACTCGTTCTCTATGTTTTGGAAGGCATATGCATCTTTGAAATCTTGAAGATGATTCTATGAATTAGAGTTATATCCTCCTTCAAATTGAGGAATATTGTTCATGTCTAACTATTTAATCCAACTATCTTTCACATGCCTTATTGGGATTCTAACTACCTCTATGATGTTAAGCATACTTCGGCTAGCAAGTAGAGGCTCATTGAGGCCTTGATCATGGTGCCTATGATGCCCTCTACTACCCCTTCATTCATGAAAATGTGCTTCTCTTGAACATCTACATCCTTGATCTTCCCTATCTCAATGGTCCCTTTGGTCATTTTGGTTCCATTGGTTATTTCATTGATTTCGATCGCCTTCATCATTATCTCACCTTTTGCAGTCATGATCAAAGCCAAAGGAAGAAGAAGATGATGACAAAGTGAAATAGGAAGGAGAACTAGCACCATCATGCTGCCTACTACCACCTCTTCGGTGATTGTGACCATGATCGCAATCATTTTTCTTGTTGGCATTCCTATCTTGACTTTCCCCTCTAAATCCTTCCTTGTCATTGGATCCTTTATTATCAAAATTAAGATTATGAATTGTAAAGTGCAGATTCTATTTTTGACCTTCATCACTGAAGTTAAAGAGAGGAGCATCATTGAGTGGAAGATCCCCACTAGCTTGTTGGTACAATAGGAATGGAAAATCATTAATTCCTTGTCCCTTTGAAAGTTCATAATGTTGTTCTAGCTACCAATCTTGCAAGCATTATGCTTCAATGGAATGATAATCCCTGACATTAACATCTTCCATGATATCTTCCCCATGGAAATCTTGAAGACCACATCATGCAAGCATTTGATAAAGCATTGCAAGTGTAGCATGATCAGGTGGAAACACAATGTTGCCCTCCATGTCATGCCATCACAGATGTTTATCCTAGTGTAGAATGAAGGTGAAGTTTGGCAGATACTCATCAGGGTGAATATATATGATTTGGTACTATTGAGGCTTTGATGGATGAGTGTTATCAAGCTTGGGTGGAGAAGCACTCCTATGAGAAGAAGACATTGTCAATTAGAGAAATAAAAATCACAATGTGCTCTACGAATTTGTTGTAGTAATTGTAAAACAAGATATGACTCTTAGGCTTGTCCCAATGATTTAAATACTTTCACTAGGTCCTAAATAGCATACAAAATAATAAAAAGATCCCTAGAAATGATGCCAATGATTAGGGGTGAGGTACCCCTATGCCCAATAATATGAGTCACTAAGGTGTTACGCATGATCTGGTTGAATTTGATGCACCTATAGTTATCTCATACACTAGTTCCTCTAGGAAGTGAAATATCATTGAGAATGTTTATTGTCTTCCCAACTACACTTGTGAGGCTCAAGGGTACAATTTAAGTGTAATTGATGTATATGAATTTTTATAATTTTATATTTTATGGGTGTAATCACCTACAACAAGAATAAAGGGTCAAGTAGATTGAAGCTAATGTCTATTATGTATCTAGCCTAACACAAGTAACCATTCCACTTTCCTAGACACATCCTGAACACATATATCACTATTGGGCTACCAAATGTTAAGCGTTGCTGGGTTACCAAGTACTATATAAATGCTCAAAGTGGTCATGCTTGTGTTCATTAACTGCTAAAAATAAATTTCTTAATCATATTCATTAAAGTAAAGAATAAGAAATTAAAATGCAATAAGGAAAATGTTAAGCTATTCTCAATGCTACAAGAATTGTCAAAAGAGTTCATTTTATTCCCATACACTGTTGCACTCAAGTACATCAATGCTCGAATAAAGAACCATACACACTTAAGACTCCTTTTGCAAGCACTTAGAAAATATTCTAACTTTGAGGAAGATAAACTACAAGGTTAAGGTCACAAGTAAGTCTAGCCCAAAAAGAAAGACTAATAAACCAAACATTATTCTGCAGGCACTGTTGGTTCATTAGTCTTTCTTTTTAGGCTAGACTTAAATCAAGGTTAAGGTCACAAGTAGTTGAAAGTGTACAGAACTCAAATTGAATAGGGAGCATGGGTAATTTTCTATACACGAGCTCATAGGAAGAGTAGCCTATAGGAAGTTTCCATGTTAAGTGGTAGGCCCAAAGCGCATCATTGAGTTTTGTGCTCCAGTCTTTCCTGTACTTGCTAATAGTTCTTGTTAGTATTCTTTTGATTTTCCTATTGGTAACCTTAGCTTGACCATTAACTTAGGGGTGGTAGGTGTTGTGAGTTTATGTTTAACCCCCAAGCATTACATGAGCTTCCAAAATGTAGTGCCTATAAAATGAGTTCCATTATCAGAAATTAATGCATGTGGCATACCAAACTTGTTTACAACATTTTTTTGTACAAAATGAAAAGCAATAGAAGATGTACAGTCGATGAAAACTGCTACTTTTGCCCATTTCGTATAATAATTAATAGTGACTATGATATATGCCTTTTCATTTGACATGGGCCTGAAGGGACCCATGAAATCAATGCCCCAAATGTCAGAGGATTCTAGTGGTTGAATCCATTGTTGAGGTCCCTCTATTCGAGTAGTTATTCCACCATCTTGTTAGTATCATTCACAAGAGTGAACGTAATGGTGAGCATCCCTAAAGAGTGTTGGCCAATAGTACCCTTCCATCAGGATTTTAATGGTCATGCATCTCCTAACATAGTGTCCTCCATAAGGACCTTCATGAATGTCTTGTAAAACACACAAGTTATCAGCATTAGGGACATACTAACAAACCAAGCCATTGGCGCACACCTTGTAGAGGTGTCCATTGATCTCCATGAAGTGTTTTACATGGTGAAGAAATTGTTATTTCTTCCAGCGATCCAACCCCTGTGGCATCTCCTAAGTGAGAAGATAGGGGAGAGTGCTATCATACCATTTAGGATCATTGGACAATTGTTCAATTATAGCCCTAGTAAAGAGGAGTTCATCATGAAACATATTAGATAATAGATCTTCTTCCTCTTTTTTGGCTCATCGCAATTAAGATAAGTGATTAGCAACCACATTCTCAGTGCCCTTTCAATCTACCATCATAAGATCAAATTCCTACAAGATCACCAACCACCATATGACACAAGGGCTTACTATTGGCTTGTTCATTAGGAAGCAGATGCCAACGATACTCTTACTTGCATAGTTGATGTAATAAGGGTTTTTTTTCATCTAACTATGTCAGTACAACTCCTAAGGCATAATTAGATGCGTCGGTCATGATATGGAATGGTCTAGACCAATCAGGGGCTTATAGAATGGGAGTTTCCACAAGCCTGTGTTTTAGAGTTTGGAATGCTCGTTCACAGTCCCTGGTCCATTCGAATGGTGCATCCTTCTTTGTTAATTCCACCAACAGTTTTGCAGTTTTGGAGAAGTTCTCGATGAACCTCCTATAGTAGCCAGTGTGTCTAAGGAATGAACGAATGTCTTTGACCGTTTCTGGTTGTCGGGTGATTCCTTGGATGACTTTAATCTTTTTTGGGTCCACCTCTATTCCTGACTGTGAAATCTTATGCCCCAATACTACGTCATCTTGAACCATCAAGTTGATTTTTTGCCAATTGAGCTTTAGGTTGGTTTCAACACATCATTTTAGCACTTTCTCTAATCGGTCCAGGGCTTGATCAAAGCTTGTCCCATAAGTGGCGAAGTCATCCATAAAGACTTCCACTTCGTTTCCTATCTGTTGTTGAAATATGCTTAGGACTAAACGTTGGAATGTGGTAGGAGCATTGCACAAGCCAAATGGAATTTGCTTATATGCAAACATTCCCTAGGGATTGGTGAACGTTGTTTTGGCTTGATCTTCTGGTGCTATTCGTATTTGATTATATCCACTATACCCATCCAAAAAACTATAATAGCGATGCCCCACTATAGTGTCTAAGACTTGGTCAACGAACGACAATGGGAAATGATCCTTGAATGTTGCCATGTTCAGTAGCCTAAAATCTATACACACCCTCCATTTTCCTCCCTTCTTAGGCACAATTACTAGAGGACTAACCCATTCGTTGTCCACAATGGGGTATATGAACCTAGCCTTAAGAAGTTTCTCTATCTCTTCTTTTACTATTTATTTCAATTTTGGGTTCAATCGCCTTTGTGGTTGTTTTCAAGGCTTCATGGAGGGGTCCATGTAAATCCTATGATGGCATATCCTAGGATCTATTCTGGTTAATTCAGGGTATGACCAAGCAAAGGCTGTTGACCATTTATTTATCACCTTCAATAATCTCTCTTTTTGCTTGGGAAGAAGCTTCATGTTGATGATTACCAATTTTCCGTTTTCAAGGGTCATGTATTCCAAACTGGTGGGCAATGGTTTTAGATCTAGGGGCTCTTGTCTAAATTCCTTAGGAATCTCCAACTGTCCCTAGTTAATGTTTTCGTACTTAAGGACTGGGAGTTGGCAACGAACTTGCTCTAGTGTGTTTGTGCTTGCAATGTAAGCACTAGTTATCCCCTCAGTTAGTTCCATGCATGTTATCAAGTTGCTTTCTTGATTAGCCATCAGCCACTAGGTGTTTTCTTAGCATGTGGCTATTGCATATAGGAACTTTTGTATGTTAATATCTTATGCACACCGATTGCATGTAGGCAATGTTAAACTTCGCATCACCCATGATTTCTGCACGCAATGGCACCTTGTGTCACTATATGCGATGCATGGAACTTTCTTCTTCTCAATCTTTTCAAAAGTATTTTTCTTGGATATTTCTAGGGAAAGATTATGGATTCCTAGGCGTGCATCTATTGTACTTAGCCATGCCCTTCCCATTATTATCGGAAAATCCCCTTTGTCATTGTTTATTTGGATCACCAGGAAATTAGCTGGGTATGACCAACCACCCACAGTGGTAACAATGTCCTCAACCTATCCCAAAGAAACAATGATGGACTGGTCATCCAGCTCTAAGAAAATATTTCTCTTCTTGAGTGGAGGTGGGTTCCAGGTTTTATACAATTCTTGTGAGATTAAGTTGACTTTGGAACCTATGTCAAGAAGAGCCTTATGCTTATGCAAATTGGATACTCTGGAGTATGTTTGGTATTTATCGTTGAACAATTCTAGCATCGTACTCCACCTCCTAATGGTTTCCAGTTCTAAGGATCGGTACCATCTTTTTGCTTCCTTTACGAGTGTCCTAGGGAACATATTTAACTTTTCCCACTCGTTTTCAATATTTTTCAAGGCACAGGCATCGTGGAATACCTATAAGTGATTCTACGGATCAGCATTGTATCCCCCCTCAAATCGTGGGATATTGTTCATGTCTAGTCTTTTGATCCGACTATCTTTCTGGTGCCTTGTAGGTATTCTCATAGCCTCTATAATATCTAACGTACTTCTAGTGGCAAGTAGGGGCTCATCATGATCATCTCTCTCATGATGTCTATAATGCCTATGTGGTTCCCTACTTTCCCTTCTACCATGCCTAGACTCTCTAGACTGCCCTCGTCCTCTCTCTCGACTCTCTCGTTGAGGGTTCTCATTTTGCCTACCCTTATCCTCATCGTTGTGTTCTTTGTAACTGCATCCAGATGTGGAAGGAGAGGGTGAATGATGCGTTGAAGGGGAAGAAGAAGAAGAACCATTGCCATGATGATGTTCCTTACCTTATCTTCGGTGGCTATGGCCCTGATCATGATGATGATCAGAATGCTTGCCCTTATTCTCTGTTTGTGTTCTGTCATTTAACACTTGGTGTTCATGGGCATCAGAACTAGGGTTTTGAATCATGGAGCAAAGGTTCTAATACCCAACCTCCTTACTATTGTTAGGAGGGGGAACATCATTTAGTGGAGAGCCTATTAAAATAGGTTCACCACTCTTAACTTCTCTTATCGCAGGCGAAGCATTGTGGGGGCCTTTGGCCTTCAATGATGTATGGTGGCTCTCCTATCGCAAGTCCCTTAAACATTGTGCTACTATGGGATGGTAATCCCTTACATCATAACCATCTACAATGTATTTAGAGTATAGCTGTGTCATGTCAATTTGTGCTAGAGCACGAAGGAGCATGTTTCGGGACTGCCCGATCTGGAGGTAACACTATGTTACCTTGCAAGTCTCTCCAACGCAGTTGTTCATCATGATGGAGGATAAAGGTAAAATCAGGTATATACTCATCATTATGAGTATATACCACCCTATAAGTCTAAGGAATTGGCAGGTTTTGGTTATGTGCCTAGTGCTGCCAACTGTCTCTAGTGTTATCCCTAGGTGGTGAAGTGCTTTTGTTCAAAGAAGAAGACATTGTTTCTTATTCGGTGTGCTGATTAACCATTATATAATTTTTCATCTAATTAACTCTAAGGGTTAGTTTAATCTCCCAACGATGTGGATAATTTCCTATGTTCTACTTAGTGCAAAAACAACTTAATCCCCAACAATGGCGCCAATGATAAGTGGCGAGGTACCCCTACACTCAACCATATGAATACAAGCGTTACACGCACGATCTGGTCAAACTCCGCAGACTAAGTGCCTACACGCCTTATAGAACACTTAAGGTTAATCGTTCGTTGTCTTCCCAAACTCACTTGTATTTGTCACAGTTGTATGGTTAAGTGAGTCTGAGGTATGTGATTTTTATATCTTTTCTATTTTTATTGCCTATGCTAAGAGGTGAAGGTGAAGAGACTAAGTGACTAACTTTAACTAACTATGTTCTAATTCCTAGCATTAGTATTTGTTCCCACTTTCCATTCACACCCTGAGCCAATGCAACCTTCTGGGATTACCAAATGTTATTCGTTGCTGGGATTACCAAGCGTAATGCATGTGCTCGAAGCGATCGTACTGAATGCACTTAACTATGAGAGAAGGGTTGAGGAAGATTTAATTAACTAATAAAGCACTAAATGATGAATAATAAATAAAAATAAATAAATTCCTATTTAGCTTAGTCCATGCACTGCAAAGTTTATCCAAAGGTTCATCTTTATTTCCGTACACAAACTTGTGCTCAGGTACAATATTTGCTCGAATAAAGATCCATTCACTTTGAGACTCCTATTGTGGGTACATGGAAATTATTCTATCTCTGGAGGGAAAAACCTACTAGAGCTTCGCTACAGTCTAGGCCTAAACTGAGAAACAAGGAAGAGTCGCCTCTTATTTATAGAATTGGCAGCGCACTGCGATATCGCATACGTGATATCGCAGGGGAAGATGCGATATCGCGACCCATGTGATATTGCGTCCCATCATTGATCTTTGTCTTGATTTCACCTAATGATTATTGTACTGGCAAAGATGGTTCTTCCTCCTTGAGATAGGTTGATTTCTCCTTTTTGTGATTATGGATCTCTATTAAATTGAGATTTTGGTCTCGTTGATGTTTTTCAACACTCTCCCATCTAGCCATTTCTCCTTCTTCTTTTGCTACCCACTTAATAAGCTCTTGGAATTGATGGGTTCATAGTTCGTATAGTTGACCTTGGGCATACATCCCTAGGGTCTCTCTTGTTTCATCACGAAGCCCATCAATGATATTATACATTAGCCTTTCCTCGGAGAACTCATGGCCTGGATAGTTGTTTAATAGTGCATAATATCTTTCTAAGGCCATGTCCAAGGGTTCATGTTGTGCTTGTTTCTACTCTTGGATTTTTTTCCTCAAGGTTGACACTCTTGCATAAGTTTGATATCTTTCGTTAAAGAGTTCTACCATTGTTGGCCAACGTTGTATTGAATTTGGTTTTAATGATCTATACCATACATTTGCTTGGCTAATGAGTGTCATAGGAAAGAGCTTGAGTTTTTCCAACTGTTATCAATGTTGTTCCATGCACAGGCATCGTAGAAGGTTTGTAAATGTTGTTGTGGATCTAAGTCATAGCCTCTTGAGAAATTGGAAAAGTTGTTTAAATTGAGCCTGGGTAGGCGGCTCTCTTTACGATTCCTACGGGAGATTCGAACAGCCTCTTGTATTTGTGTTAGGCTTGTAGTGGCCAGTAGGGGTTCATCGTTATCGAGTAAGTTATGCTTCTATGTGTTGGGACTATGTTGCCTTCATTTATGTTTATAAGAAACCCCCACCTCAGATTGCATACTCCAATCTTCATTGTCATATAATTCGTTGGTTCTCCAATGAATTGCCTCACTAGATGTGGTGTTATTGTAGTCTTGTAGGAGAGGCATGGTTATGAAATTGTGTGTGAATTTGTATGTGACTTTTTGTAATTATTTCTTCCTAAAGGATATATCGTTAATTCCTATACAATGACCTTGTATGATATAACTAATCTAGATAACTAGCATTGTCCCTGGCAATGATGCCAATGATGAGTGGCGAGGTACCCCTACACTTAACCATACGAATACAAGCGCTTCACTCACAATCCAGTCGAAATCCGCAGACAGATTAGTTGTGGTATCTAGGCAATTACTCGTAGATCCCAGTTCATTGTATTCCCACCACCTGGACTAGTATTAGCTTTGTCACGTATGGTTTAGTCTAGAGTGAGGTGTATGATGTGTTACTACACTAATGCTACTCCTGGGTATGATGGGAAATAATATCAACTAAGCTAGGAGNAATAACAATAACAATTAAATAATTAAGCTAAGTGGATGCTGCAACGATGAAGTAATCTCGATTTTTATTGCTGGTCATGTGCGTGTCCAAGTACGTCACACTCGAATAAGGATGTCATACAATTACAATCATCACATTGTGGGCATGCACTGGGAGAAAGGGTTGAGAGGAGAAAACTGACAAAAAGTCCCTACTTCAACACTAAAAACTTAAAACTGAAAACTTAATGATGAGTGGTGAGGTACCCCTACACTCAACCATACGAATACGAGCGTTTCATGCATGATCCGGTTGAACTCCAAGGACTAAGTGCTTATGCGCCCTAATGGAACACTTAAGGTTAATCAATCATTGTCTTCCCAAACTTACTTGTATTGTCACAGTTGTATGGTTAAGTAAGTTTGAGGTATGTGATTTTTATAGCTTTTATCTTTTTAATGTCTTATGCTAATAGAGTAAGGTGAAGAGAACTAAATGACTAACTTCACTAACTATTCACTAACTAAGTCCTAATTATTCCTAACACCAGTATCCGTTCCCACTTGCTGCACACATCTTGAACCAGTGTAACACTACTGGGATTACCAAATGCTAATTGTTATTGGGTTACCAAGTGCTACACACATGCTCGAAGTAGTCGTACTAAGTGTACTTAACTAGGAGAGGCAAGGGTTGGGAGAGATTAATTGACTAAGAAAGCATTTAAACATTTAACAATAATTAATCACTATTTAGCTTAGTCCATATATTGCAAGGTTTATGATAAAGTTCATCTTTATTGCTGTACACAAATGTTTGCTTAGGTACAATTTGCTCAAATAAAGATCCGTTCACTTTAAGACTCCTATTGCGGGCACATGGAAATTATTCTAACTTTGGAATGGTAAAACTGCTATAGTTTGGCTAAGGGTCTAAGTCTAAGTGCCTAAAATAGGGAAAGCCGCCTTTTATTTATAGACATTGCAGCGGGCCGCGATATCGCATATGCGATATCGCGGGGGTGGACGCGATATCGCGGCTCATTACTTAACTTCTAAAAAAAACTCCTTTTCAAATATACCTGCCTCAAATTTATAGATGAGGAGACAGGCTGCGATATCGCTTACACGATATCATGGGCACGATATCATGGCCAACAATTCATGACTCATCACTTATAGTTGTATATTTCTAGTCCACCAATTTTCAAAGTCCTTTGAGCAATGTCAATGTGATGGTTAAGTCACTACAAGATTTAAGGAACCATAGCAATTGATTTAGCCACTGGAATTATTTGATTTGTGGGGAATTGACCTCATGGATCCCATATCATCTATATCCAAATGAAAAAGCTTACATCATTGATGTTATTAACTATTGAACTAAGTGAAAAAAGGCTACTATAATTAATGATTGCATTGTAGCTCAAATTGATAAGTTCTTTGAAAAACATTCGGTAAATAAGTTTGATATGCCATGTATAATACCTTTTTTTTGGAGGATTGTAATATAAGTATATGCCAAGATATATAACTCAACCTTGCCTACTAGAATGAAACCTATGACCTAGAGTTTTCAAATCAAGAGTATTACCACTAGGCTAACACTTCATTCTTATAATACTATTACTAATTTTTTATAACAGAACTCACTTTACGAGTGCTACATTTAATAAGTTCATACAATGCTTAGGGATTGATCATAAACTTACTATATATTTGTTGAAATAGCACATTCCGGCCATTTCAAGGAATAGGCTTTTGGTCTTTACATTATTCGATCATAAGGAATATGCAAAGGAATACCCATGAATTGTGATGGGGATGATGATTTTTCTTTATTAGAAGATGATGAAAATAAATATAATTTAAAAAAACATGGAACTTTCCTCTTCTAAATTTGTTCAGTGAAAAAAGAAAAAGAAAAAAAGAGATCTTGTTGCTTCTATTCTGCTCAATATGAAGCCATTTGAGAGCACAGATTTGGTTACAAGTTACAGAATTCTGGTGAGGAATATTGTAAGAGTGTGGTAGAGGTTCTGCAACTTCTCATTGTAAAATCATGATTGTCATAGAAGGTGGTCAGCATCATGGTCTTGGTCTTGTGTTTACTTGGCACAAAGCATTTTTTGACATTATTGAAAAGGATTTGTTTCAAACTCATATGAAAGATGTAACATATTTATGTTTGGATGATGTAATGTAACATATTTATGTTTGGATGATGTAACATATTTACGTTTGGATGATCCTGTTAAACTTTCAAGACGCTCGTAAATGCCTTTAATTTAGATTAAATTATCTTTTTAGTAAGACTAATTGTTCCACCTTTTTCAAGAAGGTCATGCGATCGGCCAAAGGGTATTCATGGGTGACATGCAAGTAGAATAACAACTGGTGTACAATTCTAAATGATTTAAATTCTGTTTCTTCTAGAGTCATGACGAGCTCAAAAAACTCTTGCTAAAAATCTTCTTGCTAAAAATCTTTGTCAGTGTGATAAACTCAGACTGCTTCCCACAGCCAGCGACTCAAATGTGTGAGATGGCCTAAGCATTGGAAATCCCAATATAAAATTTCTAAATGATTTAAATTCTGTTTCTTCTAGAGTCATGACGAGCTCAAAAAACTCTTGCTAAAAATCTTCTTGCTAAAAATCTTTGTGAGTGTGATAAACTCAGACTGCTTCCCACAGCCAGCGACTCAAATGTGTGAGATGGCCTAAGCATTGGAAATCCCAATATAAAATTTTTGATGTGCCTCCTCTGCAAGAGAGCATGCCATTGCAGTTTTAGGTGCCACCATGAGAGCAGAAACAGTGTCAGACTGTATAAGCTCTGAGGAGTTAAGAGTACATTCTTAAGGTCTGTGGAGGTGTACCATTGGCCCTGAAAATTATCGGCAGTTATATTGGAAATCAACAAAACAAGAGTGAAGCTATTGAGGCCATTAAACATGAGTATGAGATAAGTGGAGAGAATCTGGCCTTGGAAAGGATAGATTTCTTTGATTTTGCTTCTGACAACATTGGATAGGAGTACAAAGATGCATTTTTTAAAACATTTGTTCAATTTTCCTTGGCATCCGATGGCATCTTGTCCAGAAAATTTTGGGTGAAGATGTTGTTCAGCTCCTTGAGAGGAGAGCTCTCATTAAAAAACAATCCTTGGATTGGCATGAAAAGATTTCTATACATGTTGTGGAATATGATGTCCAAATTCATGATGTTATCTTGGAAATTGGATGGAAGAGATGCCAACGCAACAGAATCACAAAAACTTAAGGAGCTTACCAGTATATTAAATAAATCGAGGATAATTTTAAGCAATTGAAAGGTGTGTTTCTGCAAGAGATACCAGTAATGAGGGATTTCTGAAACTGATGTACTTAAAAAAAAAAAAACAAAAACACAAAAATGGCAACCAAATACGGTTTACAGCTGATTTCCATCATTTATCATTATCATTAATAATTTCAACTACGGGCAAAAACCCCAGACCAAATTCCAGACTTGGATATTATACAAATTCAACACATTCTGTCGAACACCTGCTGCGCAAACTCCATTTCTCCAATTTTTTTTCCTTCATGGCGACAAGCTAAACCCTAATCCAGGTAAACCGTGAGCTTGCCGCGGTATTTCTGGAGCGTGGATGAGACGTGAGCAGCAATGGCCGAGGGGTTTGGCAATATGGATGACAAATGTCGTTGCAGGTGGTGAAGGTAAGCATGTAGCACATGTGCACAAGTTCAACAAATGTCGTGTCTGCGAGATCTACGGTGACAACGTCGGCCTGAATGCAAATGTGGAGCTGTTTGTCGCATGACATGACACGAGCGCAGCTTTCTGGTATACAGACCTTGCTACGAGTAGGTGAGAAAGGAAGGCATTCGTTGCTAGTCTCATTGCAAAAACACCCGATGCAAAGGGCACAAGTCATCGCCCCAAATAAACTAATCCAAACAAATAAAGAAGTTTCACGTAAAAGTGTAAACTGATTATAGATGTTGTAACCAATGTTATTTTCATTGTTTTAAAAACTCATAGTATATTTTTTCATAGGACACTTGCCAACTATCGCATAAATTTTTCTACTTCTAATAACTTCCTATAGAAGTTATAACTCCTTAGGATGGTTCAAGATTAAATCCCCTAGGTATTTGTTATTCACCATAATGCCTTATGATGTATGTAACTACTCAAAGTTACTATAAAAAGGGCTAGATGGGTAGAATTTTGGAGGAGGCGGGATGTGGGTGGTGTGGGGAATTTTGAGGAAAGATACTTATGAGAATATTGAAGATTGTAAAAGCATGGATTACTAAAGACATCAATTCAGTTGCTTTGTTTTAAGCATGTGAGTTCTTTTCTTCCCATTTTGTTTTGGTTGCTTAGCTAATGGTCTAGATAGTATTGTGCTTGGAATTTAATTTTGGGATTTTCTAGATTATTCATATAGCTCTGTTTTTGTGCAATATTAGACGTCTATTAGGTTTGCCCTATAAGAGCTTATGTTGTCTTAGAAAAGCATCTTGAGTAATTTAATAGTAATGTCTTATTGAAATTGCTTGTTTGAGTTTAGAGGATCTAGAAAACCTTTGATATCTTAAGTTGCTTGAAATAGCTTCATTTTTCAAAAAGTTTATTGCCTTGGAATTTCAATATTGAAATTGTCAAATTTTTATAGCTAGTTCTAGTATTTGCAATTCTTGACAACTATTAACTAGTTAAACAAAAACTTGTACTTGTTGTTTATAAAAAGTTTTGGTAGTGTAATAAGATTGTATTTTACAAAATTGCTTATTAAGCTTAGAGGCTTTGAACAATTTGTTACACATAGATTGAATTGAAATGACTTTATTATGAAGTGTTTCATCATGTTCAATTTATCTTCCTAAATGTTTGAGATTCACACAAATCTACCTTCTTTTCTTTTCTCTTTCTAAATCCTTTGAATCTCACTCTATTTCTAGTTTTCTTGTAGAATTTTCTCTCTAGAAGAAATTAGGAGGAGCTTGCCCAAATTGTGCTCAAGCATTTTTGTGAAATTTTGTGTTTCAAGTAGCATACTATAGGGACTATATAGACTAAGTGACTTGACAAAATACGAATCTTTAATAACTCACAATATTTGACAAAGCTAGCTGAATTTCTTTTATGATAGCTAGTTACAGTTTCATACACAAACCCAAGCATTTCAACATTTACAATAGTAAACACGTACTCATGTTTAGTTCGTTTTATAACCACTAAGTTTATTTAGAGGTATTTGGGCCTTGGTGTTGCCAAAAGATTAGTAAGAACCTAAACCTTATTTTAAGGAACACTTTTGTTTTTCCATGATCCCAAAGTTGCGAGACTGAAGGCCCAATGTTGGCTATTCCAAATGGTCATCAACAGTATTATCGCCTCCAAGCCAACGGACACATTGAAATGATGAATAGAAAGATTACTAGAATCATTAAAAGAATAATTAGTAAATATAGAAAGGATTGGAATAATAAATTAAACAACATCTAATGAGTTGCAGTTCGATTAGCTGCATTGATGAGGCCTCGTTAACGAGGCCTAGTTGATGTATCATATCATGCATCAACGAGGCCCCATCGACGTAGTGTTTATTTTCGGCTATAAATATGCGGCTACCAATCACATTTATGGCAATAGAGATTGTAGTTGCAATGAAGCTCTTGTAGTTTTTCCATTTAAATGTTAGAATTTTTCTCTTGAGTGCCTGTAGTAGGAGTCATTGAGTGTACAAATCTTTATTTGAGCATTGTTGTACTTAAGCACGATAGTGTGTGTGGCAATAAAGATGAAATTTTTGATAAACCTTGCACCATTCTGGATAGATTAAATATTTTATTTATGCATTTAATGTTTTAAATTATTTATTAAATTTTTTCAGTTATTTATTAGATATTTTCCAATAATGAAGTTAATGAAGTAATTAAATAAGATAAGCTAGATAAATCACTTCGAGAGTAACACAGATCCACTTGGTAATTCTAGTAGCATTATTATTTGGTATGCCTAGTAGCATAGTGCTTGGTTGCCCAGTAGTGGATACATGGGTTTAGGATGTGTATGCAAAGTGGGATTGGATGCTTATGTTAGGACTAGTTAGACATTAGTCAATTAGTTAAAATAAATTAGTCAATCCAATTACTCTATCTCCTTTTAAACATCAAACTATAAAACAAGAAATGATAAAAATCAGGGGCCTCAATTACACTTAACCATACTAATGTACATTACAAGTGTAATTGGGAAGACAATGATTGACCTTAAGGTAAGATTCACTTCCTAAAAGACTAGTGCACCACAAATGATAAAGTCGATAGCATTCACTTGGATCACACATGAATGCTTTGTGATTCATATGGTTAGGCGTAGGGGTACCTCACGTCTCATCATTGGTGCTATTATCAGGAACTTTGTTTTTTGAAACATGCACTATTTAGGTCTAAGTGAATACCATTAATATCGTTGTATGAACCTCAAGGTTAATATCATTCCTACTAGACATAGAATTATAAAAGCATACTAATGTTTTATTTCATATTGCAAAATTTCTTCCTCTCACAAGTGCAAAGATGTCAAACCACCGGTCCCACAAGAGTGCAAAGTGGTATACACTCATCCAGATGAGTATGTACTAGACTTCACCTTTATCCTACATTATGATGAATAGTTGCAATAGCGTGATATGGAGGATAACATCATCTTGCCCGCTAATCAATCTATGCCTGAGATGGTGTTTCAAACCCTTAAGAAGTTGGGCATCACAGATCTTCATGAAGAGCACGTGGTGAATGGTTATGGTACTTAGAACTATTGTCCACTAAAACACAACGCAAACGAGATCAACATTAGGACAAGCTCCATGAGGCTACGAAGGGAAAGCATTTCATGAATCTTTGTTCCTATTAGATCAAGATGATAATGAGGATCCTCCCTATGAAGGTTCTCAACATGAAAATTCTTCACCCCCTATTATTGGTGACAAGGATGCAACCCTGAACTTGTAATCCATTGTTCATAAATTAGGTTAAGGAAAAAGTGATAGTCAAGGTAGGGACTTGGGCAAACATCACGATTGGAAGGGATCTAAGGATGGTGACCATAATAAGTAAAGAAGCGAGGTGGACACTACAATGGTGGTGGAAATCCACCTTCTTCTTCATCCTCTTCATCTAGTTTCAAACATTCCTCTTCATTTGCCAGTTCTCATAGAAGTCACCATCAAAATAATCATGATGAAAGTGATCAACAAGACAACACTAACCATGAAGGCCACCAAAATTGAAGGGGTGGCCAAAACCATCATCAACATCATTGACGCAATGATGATGATGAACCTTTGTTGGTGACTCAAAGTATGCTCAACATTGTAGAGGCAATTAGAATTCCAACTAGGAATATGAAAGATAGTTAGATCAAGTGCTTAGACATGAATAATATCCCAAGATTTGAGGGGGGATACAACTTTGATCCATAGACACAACTACAAGCTTTCCATGATGCCTATGCCTTACAAAACATAAAAAATAAGTGGTAGAAACTTAAGCTCTTCCCTAGGAAACTCATCAAGGAAGCTGAAAGCTAGTACCAGTCCTTGGAACTGGAATCCATTCATCGATGGAGTACCATGTTAGAGTTGTTTAATGACAAATACCAGATGTACTCCAGAGTGTCTAATCTGATAAGGCAAATCCAAGGCTAGAAATAGGGACCACATGAACCCTTGGATGCTGCCATGGGTAGATACTATTAACTCTTACACTAATGTCCTAGCCATGGTTATTCTTAGAGGAAACAACTTTGCCACATTAGAGATGGGCTTAGAGTAGAAACTAGAAGAACTCTTGGGATGTATGCCAAAGGGAGATTGTCTAAACTAAGAGCTCATTAGATCCAAAGGTTGATTGAGTAGGTAGCAAAAGAAGGTGAGCTATGAAAAAGGAAAAGTGCAAAAGAGTATAATAGGGATCCTTCCATTAGGAAATTAGAGGTTCAATTTTGTGACAAGGAGGAGTCACCACTCGATGAAGTGGTGAATAGGAAAACCCTACTCATCCAAAAGTCTATTTCTAATATTTTGGCAAAGGTTGAGAAATTATGGGACTTTTTGGATGAAAAATTTCAAACTACTATGAAGATCACTAAATAATTCAAAGAGCAAAATAGTGATTATAACTGAAGGAGGCAAAAAGAAGCTAAATGTGCCTACAAAAGAGGTAAGGGCAAAGTTGCTACCATAGAGGAAGTTGTGGAAACTTACTATGATGATGAAATCGATTGTGACATTTGTTAATATGAACATCCAAAGGCTTGTTGCCCTGTGGTGTCATACTTACAAGAGTCTAGGGTGTATGCATTGAATCCTTGACTAGCATGTAGGTAGGCACCTAGATGATTACCTTATCCTCAAGGTAATTCAAGGTAGTTCCACCAGCAATAATAAGCTTACTACCCAAGTGGAACTCCTTCACAACCTTATGAACAATATCAACAATGGTACCAACCACAATTGTGGGGAATGCCATCACTAAGGCAGTAGTACCCTTATAGGCAACCAAATCCATACAAGTACTATGTTCAGCAACTTTTCTCCCCAAGAATTAGTGCAAGTCATGCCTCATTTCAACATTACTATTACCCTCTAGAATACCATCAAACACATTCATTATCTACTTAAGGGTAAAACCCATATCCATATCCTTACCACCCTCCACATTAGTCTACACACACACTTCCACCTTCACCCTAGTTACTACATGCTCCATCGATGCAGGGTGAGATTTTTCCATACATGTAACAACAAAATGCTATGAGGGCTATACATTCAGAACTGGCTTTCCAGCCAAGTGGTCCAGATAATTGATCAAGGAAAAGACCCTTTTTTCAACCTAGTAGTCCTCTCCAACCCTTACAATCTAGTTCGACTGATTAGCCTATATGTTCAATACCCCTCATCCTCTACATCAAATATCTTTGAGTGCCCTTCAAACCAAGTGCTACATTGGATTTGCATTGTGATGCTAACTCATGCTATTTTCGACTAGTCAAGGATGGCAATCTTTCCACAAAAAGATCTAACCTAGGAAGTCCACTCATCTATCTACAGATTACTAGACATGAGCCATGCAAGGATTTTCTTAACTCTGGTTCTAGAGTTAATCTCATCTCCCATGACATGTACAAGGCTTGGAACCTACCACCTCTTAAGAAGAGCAACATTCATCTAGAATTGGAATATTAGTCAATTACTGTTCCTCTGGGATTAATAGAGGAAATTGTGATTATAGTTTGTGGGTGGTCCTATCCTACTAATTTTTTGGTGATTAAGGTTGAAAACTACAAAAGTAACTTCCCCATCATTATGGAAAGGGCTTGGTTAAGCACAATCGATGCATGTATGGGCATAAGGGACTTATCTCTAGAAATATCCAAAGAAAATGAATTGGGCAAGATAGAGAAGAAGTGTATTTCATGTATCATGTACAATGATTATGGGTGCAATTATGTGTAAAATATTTGGTCCATCAAATGTACATAAATTAATGCATGCAATCCATGTGCACAAGAAATCAATATTCAAAGGTGTTTGTACATAGTATCCACAAAGTAAGAGGGCACCTAGTGGCTGATAGCTGACTTAGATAGTAACACATTATGCATGTAATCAACTGAGAGCCTAACATGTGCTTATGTTGAAGGCATGGTCAAACTTGAACAAGTTCATTTCCAACTCTTTGATGAAGATGATACATGTTGGGGATAGTTGAAAATTCCTAATAACTTCAAGTAGGAGCCTCTAGAGCTAGAAACTTTATCGGCTGACATGGAATATGCATTTTAAAAAAATGGTAAAATAGTCATAATTAATGCCAAACTTGCTTCTAAATAAAAAAGAAAAGCTATTAAAGGTGGTTAAAAAATGGCCAAAAGCCTTTACTTGATCATATCCTAAGCTAATAGGAATTGATCCAAGGATATGCTAGCATCACATTTACATCGACCTGACCATGAAGCCTAGAAGGTAGCCACAGAGGTGGTTGAATCCCAAATTGAAATAGATAATCAAGGAGAAAATAGAACAACTCCTCAAGGCAGGTTTCATATATCCCATTGTAGATAGTGAGTGGGTTAGCCAACTCGTAATTGTGTTGAAGAAAGATGGCAAATGGAAAGTCTACATTGACTTTAGGTTGTTGAATATGGCAACATTTAAAGATCATTTTTCATTGCCATTTGCGGATCAAGTGTTGGACATCATATCTGGACATTGTTATGATAGCTTCTTGGATGATTATAGTGGCTATAATTAAATTCAAATTATGCCAGAAGATCAAGCCAAGATAACATTCATGAGTTCCTAGGGAACTTTTGCATATTGTAAGATGCCATTTGGTCTATGTAATGTCCCCACAACATTCCAACCCCTTGTCCTTAGTATTTTTCAAAAGTAGATTTGTAGTGGTGTGGAAGTATTCATGGATGAATTTTTCACCTATGGAGCTACATTTGAGCAAGCCTTGGACTGCCTTGAGTAAGTATTGAAGAGATGTGTAGAAAAAAACTTACGGATCAACTGGTAAAAGATCCATCTCATGGTCCAAGAAGGCATTGTGCTAGGGCACCAAATTTCACAAAAATGGATTAAGGTAGACCCAAAAAAGATAAGGGTCATCCAAGGAATAACACACTAGCTAGAAACTGTTAAAGATGTTTAGTCATTCCTTAGACACACTAGCTACTACCATTAATTTATAGAGAATTTCTCTAAGATTGCAAAATTGTTAGTAGAGTTTACAAAGAAAGATGCACCTTTCATTTGGACCGAGGAATGTGAACATGCATTCCAATAGTTAAAGGAGAAACTCATAAAAACACCAATCCTATGAGCACTAGACTAGTCTAGACCCTTCCACATCATGACAGATGCATCTAACTACACCTTGGGAGTAGTGCTCATGTAGATGGATGATAAGAAATGCCCATACTATATCCACTAGATGAGATGAAGCATTTTGGAAGCCCAATTAAAGTACACCACCATGGAAAAAGAACTAATGGTCATGGTGTATGCTCTAGAAAATTTCAGGCACTATGTGCTTGGCTACAAAGTATTCATGCACATGGACCATAGTGCAGTCCACTTCCTCATGAACAAGCCAATGGTGAGCCCTTGTGTCATATGGTGGCTTGTGATCTTGCAAGAATTTGATCTCACAATGGTAGATTGAAAAGGAATTGAGAATGTGGTCATTGACCACCTCTCTCACTTAAGATGGGATAATAAAGAGGAGGAGAGCCCAATATTTAATTAGTTTCTAGATGAACTCCTCTTTATAGGAGTAATAAATGAACAAATTCCCATAGAAACAACATGGTACAATGGCATCCTCACCTATCTTCTCACTCAAGAGATGCCACAAGATCTTGACTTTAAAAAGAAGCAAAAATTTCTACATCAGGCCAAATATTTCATGGAAATTAACGGATACCTCTACAAGGTGTGTGCAGGTGGCCTGATTTGTTGGTGTGTCCCTGACAAAGATCAACTACGCATTCTCCAAGATGCTCACGAAGCGCCTTGTGGAGGCCACTATGTAGGGAGATGCATGGCCATAAAAATCTTGATGGTAGGATACTATTGGCTTACAATCTTTAGGGATGCCCACCAGTTTGTCCAATCTTGTGAATGTTGTCAACGAGATAGGGGGATGATCACTTGCATGGAGGATCCTCAATAGTGGATTCAACCACTAGAACCTTTTGACATATGGGGTGTTGACTTCATGGGTTCCATCACACCCATGTCCAACGAAAAGTCGTATATTATCATAACAGTCAACTACTACACAAAATGGGTAGAAGCAGCAACTGTTACTAATTGTACATCTTCCACTATTGCTAGATTTATACAACAAAATATTGTAAATAGGTTTGGGGTGCCACGTTCACTAATTTCTGATAATGGAACTCACTTCACAGGTGCCAGTTTTAGGAAGTTAATTCAACACTTGGGGGTAAAACATAAACTAACAACATCCTATCATTCCCAAGCTAACAATCAAGTAGAGTTAACCAACTAGGAAATCACAAAAATACTAACATGTATTATTAGCAAATATAGGAAAGATTGGAGTGCAAAACTTAACGATGCCCTCTGGGCTTATCATTTAACATGGAAACTTCCTATTGGCTACTCTCCCTTTGAGTTAGTGTCTGGAAAAATTTTAATGCTCCCAATCCAGTTCAAGCTCCATACACTAAATAGCCTATGATTTGAATCTTAACCTGAGTCTAGCATAGAAAGAAAGATTGATCAATTTGAACATGATAGATGAAAATTGATTAGTGGCCCTATATTTGAATAAGGTGCACAAGGCATTCAACAAGCAATGTCATGACCTCAAAATAAGGAAAGTAAAACCTTGACAAGGAGATAAGGTTCTTTATTGGAACCCCACACATGTACCTGAGAAGGAAAAATTTCAAACATTTTGGGAGGGACCTTATATAATTGATCAAACCTTTCCCTCTAGGGCCATGATAATCTATAGACTTGAAAGCCTGAATAAAAAGAAGTTGGTCAATATCCAACAAGTAAAACCTTTCCTAGAGCCAAGATAGGCTAGTGCAACTACCACCTCGATGGATGGACAATCATGTTCCATTTTTTGGATCTCCTCCTTCCAACTCAGCCATGGGGTAGATGGCCATCCATGCTATTAATCCATAAGGCTTCTTAGTTTTTCTACTTTTTGTTTTCCACATTTTGATTTTACAAATTATTTATTTTACAAATTTTTTTATTTTCTGATTTTTCTAATTTTACACCATCGTTAGTACCTTTGAACCTTTCTTAATTAGTTTATACTTTCTTGTATATTTTACTTTGTTTTGTTTTGTTCAAGTGTGATATTTCCTCATTTTTGCTAATAAAATTACTTTATTGCCATAGGGCACAGTGTCACTGTTGCTATTTACCAATGATGGTTTGTGCTTAATGTTGTGATTGTCGATGACTGGTTTCTATTTTTGAATTCTGATGTCTAATGACTTTGACATGGTTTATTTTTCATGGAATAGGTAGTGAGTCCACATCATTTTCCCATCCAATAAACTCTATGGGTTTCCTTGTTTTGGGAATTTGAGGTCCCTTCCATTTAAAGAAACTTTTAATCAATTAGTGACCTTGGAAGTTTTGGAATTAGGAAGGATTCAAAGGTTTGTCAAGGTTGTGACTTCAAGGGGACTCAATACTCTTTGTACTCTTCTACTTACTTGAGTGCTTGAGTGTTTTTCATGGACTTCTTATTATTCCAGTCCAACCACTAATAGGAAGTCAAATAAATTTTTTGCATGGTGTGGTTCCCATCCAAAAAATTCAAAAAAAAAAAAAAGGGAATTCAAAGCATATCCCTTAGAAAAAATAAATGAATAAGTCCTTCCATGGTGTGGTTCCCATTTCAAAAAAAAAAAAACAATGAAAATTCAAAGCACATTCCTTAGACAAATAAATGGGCTACAAGCACTGGTTATGGGACTCGAAAGACATGCACCTATTCTTGAAGGTCCCCTCTAACTAAGGCCCTCTTTCTCACACTTCCTACCTCTCTCTTTTCTTCTCCATATGAAATAGTGGTTTTTTTGTGGAAGCACTCTCATGTCTCAAGTGGATGGATTGGTCTTAAGGTGACAATGCAAGGTCACTGAAAGCGGCTGGTTTTGGTTTGGATTGAGGATGGATCTTCTTAGGTCATTTTAATTAGAAATTCCACAAGGAACTTATGATTGCAATTTGGAACTCCATTCTACCTTCTCCATCATTCACACATGCTACCATAACTCACCTCATTGTTGGGTTCTATGTTATGCTCTATGTCTTGGGTTAATGTGTTTGAATTTTTGGATAGATTCTTTCTATTTGGTCCTTAACTTTTCATGATCATTAAATAGATTATGGGGCCCACAGACTCCTTAGTTGAGGTTATGCAAGGGCAACAAGGGCATGATCCTACTATGGGAAGGACCCACTTGCATAGCTCTTAGCTTGATTAGTTAAGGTCCTTTACCTTAGACATCGCTACAATCCTATCTTTCACATATTCCATTACGTATTCCACTTAGTGCCCCTTAACCTTTTATTTCATTCATCCACTAAATAAATTTTTCTCCATTTTTCAAAATTTATGAGCTCCAACAGCCTCTTCTCATGTTTTCATACTATTCTTGGTCTTTTGAGCTTTCATTTGACCCTAATTTCACTTAAAAACTATTTTTATTTTGCAAGTTTGAACAAAGTCAATGATCATCTATGGTGGTTAATGTTGGCGATCGTTTGGGACACGACCGCCAACGAGTGTCCTCGAACAGGATTTAGGTGCTTGCTAGTCTCTGGCAACACCAAGGCCCAGATACCTCCAAATAAACTCAGTAGTTAATGTGAGTATGTGTGTGTGCTGTTGCGGCGTGCGGTTGTGAGAAATGTAACGATTGCGTTGTGTATAAACTACAAATGACTTACTTTAAAGAGATTCAGCCAACTTTGCCAAGTACTGTGAGTTGTTGAAAATCTCCTATTTTGTTCAACTACCTAGTCTACGTGGTCCTTATAATACCTACTTGTAACAAATAAAATTTTGCAAAAACATTTGAGCACAACTCCGCAATCTACTCCTAATTTTCCCCAGAGAAAGAGATAGTTCCACAAGAAAACTAGAAATAGAGCAAGATTCAATGGAAATAAGCAGAAAAGAAAAGAAAGCAGATTTGTGTAGACCTCAAATATTTAAACAAGGTAAAATGACACGAGTAAACACTTCGCAATAAAGCTATCCCAAATTCAATATCTACGAATTGTTCAAACTTCCAAGGCTCAAACAAGCAATATCTTCAAGACAATCCTATTATGCTACCAAAAATTGCTGCGTAAACTACCACGTACGAGACTCCATTTTGACTAGATAATAGATGTCAACGATTGCATTCAAACAGAACCTTTAAAAGACTTGACAATTTCTGATTGAAATACCACGAGAATTCACTTTAAAGATAAAAAGAAGCTATTCTGGTCCCATCAAAATACCAAAGATTTTCTGAACCCTCTCGACTACTGAATTGTTCAACGGCGTGACTACAAACAGAGGCTCTCTTACAACAATCCCAATAGCAGTTCCCACATGTTGGGAAATAATGAAATTTACTACTAAAATGCTCTTAAGGCTTTTAAACACAAGCACTTCTATGGAAAAATTTTAATAGAAATTTCTATCGGGCAACAAGAACAATAAGAGCAATCTAAAAATCCCAAAATTACTTGCCAAGGATGATACTATCTAAACCACTAGCTAAACAATTTAAACAAAACAAAAAATGAAATGCATAACTCACAGGACCATGACAAAGAGGCTGAAATCTTTATTCTAGCAAGCCATCTTACAAGCAATCGTTCACACTTTCTTCTTTACAAACTGCTCTTCTCCCCAAGACTCAAATTGTCTCCAAGTGAGAGCCCAAGTGCTAACTAGTAGCCTTCAAAGTGTGATGTATGAGACCCCAAGTGTGATGTGAGAAGTGATGATCCTCCCAATGTTCATCCCCCCTAACCTTTTTATAGAGTTCAAAGGTAGGTAGGGAAGTTACAATTTCAAAAATATCTCAAAAATATCTCACCTAACCTTTCTTCCAAGTAATTGAACTAACCAATTAGAAGATTCCTTGCCCAACAAGCTAGGAGAAAGTTATGTAGTTAGGGAGTTAGGAAGTTATGCATAAAATTAGGAGAATTTCATGCTAACATTAATACATACTACAAATATTTAAAATATTATAAACATTTTAACATTAATATTACAAATATTTTGTAGGTAGTAGCTTATATAATAATATTTAAAAACAATAACATTTTGAAGTCTTGGGATAATTAAATTAAATTAAAAAAAGGGTAAGTTTATAACCGGGGCTTCACACTTAGTGTATATGGGCTTCACACTTAGTGTATATGGTATTGTGATTATTTAAAATTTTATTTGATAAACTGCAACTCTGGTTTACCAGCATCGGCCCAAAATATCTCCAGACACCTGTCTTGATATGGCTTTGTGTCTTTGTTGCCACATTCACTAGACTGGTATGCGATACCGAATGCATCGGCGTTGGACATGGCTACTGTTTTGGAAGGTAGGTTGCAGGAGGAGTGAATGACATACCGCCTAAAAATTTGAAATGAGTCCTTTGGAAGAAAAAGCTCTGTTTGGCGAGGAAGTAACCTGTACAAATTATTGAAAATTACAGGGACGAGCTGTAAACACTCTTGTCATTGGAACTAATTTCTTTGCAGCCTTTGCTTTCTGCTCATGGATTTTTGCAGTACAACCATAGCCAGACCTTTACGCGCGGGACAGAGGCGATTACTTTTTTACAGAATCACATAGAATAATATGTATCAGAACGTTAAAACACAGGTTTAGATTTGAGGGTTTCGGCGTCAGAAACCCTGAAGATCAGTGCAGCGGCGGGGGACTCACTCCAGACTTTAATAGCACCAGATCACGGCGCGGCCAGGCAGAGATGTGTTGTTTTTTCTTTTGTTTGATATATCTATTTTTGATTAAGGGTATCGTTCTTCATCGGTAGACATCAGCAAAGTCTCTGTACCCATTTTCATGACTACCATGTTCGCGTATTTCTGTTAGGATACATCAATAACGTTGTGCTGGTGCTGCTACTGCCCTCTTTATATGCCGATACGCCTCTATCCTTTGCTCGCGCTCTGTGGAGCAAGGCGTTGGCCCTAAATCTTGCGTGCGTGTGTGCTTAGCGCCACAAAAATGCTCAATAAACATAGGTATAGCTACCTCTATTTTAGGAAATTCGTTTTTCAGAGCATAGAAAGGTAAGTAACGCATCCGATGGAGGGTTTCATCAGGATATATTGATACAAACTGGTCCTTCAAAACAAACTGTGACAAATTGTCCCTGTGCAGGACTTGACCAATCAAAGATAATTTGACTTGCTTTCCACGAAGACGTTTGTTTTAAAAGGAATTTCAAATCCAGTTATACAATTCCGATGCTTCAATTTGTGCAATGAAACAGAAAAATCAACATCTCCATTGGGAACTTGAATAAAGTTTATGCTTGTCTTTTAACATCCTTCTCTTAGTCTACGGGAAAATTTAATAAAACCCCCATATGCTGAAAAATGTGAGACAGGACCTCTTATCATGAGATGCAAAGCCAGTGCCATCCTAATGTTACCATTGAGTCATATCCATCTCTCTCTCTTTTTTTAAAACAAGTAATAGAAATCAATACCTTCTCATATTACATCTTGCCATTTCAAATATTTGTATTGAAATATTTAGAAAATCTCAATCATCTCATGTCTATGTTCCATAAAATGGCTAAAATGTGCCAACATTTCTGCCCCCTTAAAAAATTAAATAAACTTATGCAGCCTCATTCCCAAACTAAAACGTCTTGAAATTTTCATTGAATTTTTACATTCAGGAAGAAATATTTTTTGAGGGAAATTCCCATTTAACATAATGTGAGATGGGACAAAAACCTCATTCCTAGGAGAAAATCAAACTGTACATAACAACTATACATTATCAAGTCCTTTAATGGACTATTCTTGGGATGGAAACTGAATTGTGAGAGTTACCGTAGTGGGAATTCTCATCTCTCTAGCTGTTTCATAGGAGATTTCTGATGTGATGTAGGTGGTCCTATTGCTCTCTAGCTTGGTCAAGCTCTCACCTTGATTTACTGGAGCTTTCTCTTCAACACTTTTCTCATTTTCTTTTTCGGATGAGCCCTTCGGTTCATTTTTCTCTCGGGAGACAAAAGCTTCTCCCCATCCCCATGATGATTCTTCATGGTTTGGTGGCTCTTCTCCTTTTTCTTCTTCTTTGGAACAATCTTGATATCGCCCCCAAACATTGGACTCTATATCCAAACCTCTAGTAAGAAAAGAAAATTCATCGGATAGCCAAGCCATAAAAGGGTATTCTTTTGGAGCTCCACAAGATCTAGCCTTTAGATAAGCTTTCAATACATGCTCAAGGCAACATCCCATCACATATGGAATAAAAGGCTTTTTCATTGCTCTCTCAAACTCCATTAGCTCTCCCTAGCCTTCACTACCAAATTTGAATTGAAAGATGATGAAATCTTAATCAATCTAACCCTCCTTTTATAGGTGCTAAGAATTCTAACTTCCATCCAAGTGTCTTCAACCAAGCTTCCTTCTTTCTAGGCATTCAAACCATTTGTCACAATACTCACTAAGTGGTGGATGAGTCACCTTCCCCACTTGTTAAACTTGTAGAATTCCACTTGTTTCATTTGTAGGCTTCCACTTGCCCTATTTGAAGGAAAGATAATGTTTCAAATATAAATAAAGCATAATATAATAATGGACACTATAATCCTAGTAATACGTACATAATACTATATACATATATTATTTTTGTGTCATAACATCTTCAAGTTGCAAGCAATTGTCCCAAATAATGTTTTATATGCAAAACATTATATGGAAATTGCAATTCTATACCATCCAAAGTTGATAATTTGTAGGTATCCTCTGACATTTGCTTCGTAATTTGAAAGGGG
>MNCI01014752.1:618620-682599 GCA_015680685.1 Gnetum montanum | reverse complement strand
AAGGGGCATCAATTAGAACAACTTGAATAAGTCATAGGGTTAAGGGGAAGGGAAAACTGAGAGCATTGTGAATGAAAGTTAGGAAAAGCCTTATAAATAAAAGAGTATTAAGGGAGGAAACCCAAGTTGGGGCACAACCAAATGTCCACACATACTAGCTTATTACAAAATAGAATGACATAGAATTAGATGAGGAAAAGAGCTCTCAATTAAGGATAGAGAGTTCCAATGGTGATTCCACATAATGAAAAGGGAAAGATTCCTTGTAGAGATTACTGATGCTAAGTGTAACTGGAACACATAGTCTTTCCCATAGCTGCAAGAGATGAACCAATTGATGACTTTCCAGATTGAACTTGGATGCTTGAGATGTGAGTTGAAAATGGGTGAGGCAAAGGATCTACAACTTCTCCAACTTGGTGAGCAAAAAATTATTAGAATAATCTATCTTTTGAAATAGAACATTGCATCTTTGCTTCTAAATATAATATAAAATAGTAGGCCTAATAATTTTCCACAAAAAATTAAGATTAGCAAAAGTAATGTTTAAGAATCTGAATATGGCATCCTCTTGACATAGCTTGTATGATGGAAAAGCTTTGGAAGCCCACTTCCACACATGTTGAGCAAAGGGAGAATGCCAAAATACATGGACAAATTCATCTTGTCCACCACAAAGAGGGAAATTAGGATTGGGAATCCCCAGATATTCTAACCGTTTTCCAATAGGTAGATCATGGTGGAGGAGGTACCAGAGGAACTGCTTAATTTTGAGGAGGGTCATAATTTTCCAGATATGCAGGAAGAGAGGGATCCAAAATATTTCTGACTCTTGTTTGTGCCAGTACTTATTGCAACACTGAATGACTTCAGATGGGTCATGCATGAGATGAAAGGGGACAGATGGTTGGTAGGGCAAGAGTTTAACCCCATTAAGCCATTGAAGGCCATGAAAAAGGCTTTGCATTATAACATCAAGTTGCCAGTGACCGTGGAGAAAAGAGTAAATCTGAACTAGGCAATGGTTCATTGCAACTGACTCCCCATACAAAGTGTTAAACTCAACCCTTGAAATCCAATGACTAGCCAGCCTAAGACAATTCAAGGAAATGACATCCTTTCGATACCATGAGGTAGCCACCTTAGCATTTGTGATAGCAAGGGGAGTGGGCGACAGAGGTAACCACCACGGAAACACTCTAGAGAGGATAGTAGGGTTGATCTTAATGTTAGTCCAGTCAATGTGAGTGTGTAGAATTTGCCAAGCCCTCCAGATGCTTTTGAAAACACGAGATCCTGGAAGAATGATAGTGAGGGGGGAAAGGATCCAATTGATGAAATGGATGCCTTTCCAGAAGGGCTTATTTTTAGGAAATGCTTAATGAAGCCTTAATTAGAGGAGGGTCCCTATAATATCTGAGGCATCTAAATGTTGTACCAACCACTTTGCTACTAGGGTAATTCCTTGCTTATAGGAGTTCAAAAGACCTAAGCCACCCTTATTCTTGGGGAGAGTAACAATATTCCAAGAAACACGATGAAATCCTTTATGAGAATCCTTGGAGGACCACATAAAGTCATGGAATAACCGTTCAAGCTTCTGGTAGGCAGCGTGGGAGGGGGTCCAACATGAAGAGTAATACACATGGGTGGACGTGCATATGGACTTACATACAAGGTATTTACCTACAAGTGTGAGAGGTTTATTTTTCCATTTGTCGAGTTTCTTTTGAATTCGATAAATAACCTACTTCCAGAGAATATATGTTGAACCTCTAAAACGGAAAGGGATTCATAGAATCTTAATCATGTCTTGATCTTGAAGCTACTTCCAATTATAGTTGGTCACATGTTTGTAATTTCACTTAAAGCTATAAACAGAGGATTTATTCCAATTAATTGTGGAACCTGAGAGTGTGCAATATTGCTCCACCCTTAATAAGAGGCGGTGCAAATTGGCAGTTGTGTTTTGAACTAGAAAAAAAGAGTCATCGGCGGAGTGCATATTGAGAAGCTGTTGTTGAGAGGAAGAAGGGTAGATCCTAGTGAGCACTTTAGTTTGAAGGTCCAGGTTAATTTGATGACAAAGAAAGTCTGATGTGATGATAAAGAGATAGGGGGCAAGAGGACAACCTTGCTGCAAAGACCTATGTATTGGAAAGGGAGAGGTAATGTCGAAGGTAGTGAAAATTCTTGCAATAGTATATGAGAATAAGCATTTCACCATATGCAAGAAATTAGGTCCAAAACTAAGTTTGGTCTTGGTCTGCAAGAGAAAATCCCACTTAATGTTGTCATAAGCCTTGGTGTAATCAAGTTTCACAAGGAGAATATCTTGTCCATCATCCTCAGCTCACTTGAGACCTTCCCATACTGTGACCACATTATCTAAAATATATCTACTAGGAACAAATCCTGTTTGTTGGGGAGATATGATTTGGCCAAGAATTTTTTTCAGCCGTAAGGTAAGGCACTTTGCCCAAATTTATACACCACATTGAGAAGAGTTATGGGACACCAATTGGAGATATCGGTTAGATCCCTAGACTTGGGGAGGAGATGAATTACCCCTTGATTTAGATTGGGCCCAAGAGAACTAGTTAAGAGAGACTCGTTAATGACCTGCAAAAGATCCTTTTCCACCATGTCCCAATGATTTTGAAAAAATTCTACAGGAAACCCATCATAACCAGGAGCCTTTCCCTGAATTAACTTGGAACAGGCCACCTGTAGCTCCACCAGAGTGATGTCAGCATCGAGAATTTGTAGCATAGTGGGATTAATAAGGCAAGGATAATTGAGGGTGGCAGCCTTGAACGAAGAGATGTCCATTGGGGTAGTTGCAAAAAGGGTTTCGTAGTGGTTCTTAAGAAAAGAGAGGATACTATTGTGGTCAATAATGGTGGTACTAGCACATGAGATTTTGTCAATAGCATGCGAAGGGGAAGTACTATTGAGATATTTAAAAAATTCCTTATAGTGTTCATGTTGAATATTTAACCAAGTGAGTTGACTTTTAGTTAAGGCACTTTATGCTCGGTACACTTCCCAATGTTGGAAGGCAATGCATGCTCTAGCTAGCTCCTCATGAACTAGAGTATTGAAGGGATATTGAGCTAGTTTATTAGTGAGATGTTCAATAGTGAGGTGAATTTTTTTGTATTCATGTTTGGCTTGAGCAGCCACCATTTTACCATGCGAACTAGCAAATTTTTGCACTCAACATGAAGCATGATGCCACCAATTAATCCAACCCACCTAATTTAGGGGCCTAGGTTCGGCATTCCAAAGGTTGGATAGAAGAAGTTGGGTAGTTGGGGAAGAAAAATAATTGTTGTGTAGTCAGAAAAGATGTAATTTTTGTTGGTCAGGGCTACCGTGAAACTTGATAGATATGGAGATAGGAAGATGGTCGGATAAGGTGGCATGGTGATGAACTGTAGTGGTGGAGAAGGCTTACCAAAAGGAAAGGGTGAAGAAATAGAACCTATCTAACCTGTTGAAGATGCAAGCCTACCCAAGACGGAGATTGCTCCAAGTAAATCTATGGAGGGGAACACATGTGGAGTTGTCTGCCCCGTCTAAGAGGTAAAATTTTTTCTTAAAGATGGACCAAGTATGATACTCGAGATTGGGCAGTTGAAGAAACACCCCTTTGAGCTTATCATGAGGGAATTCAACCATATTAAAATCTCCCCCAAAAATCCAAGGCATTGGGGGAAGAGAAGTTGCAAGTTCTTGCGCAAGAAGAGCCTGTTTTGTGGAGTCATTTGGGGCATAAATCGAGCAAATGCCAAAAGGGCCATGTAGGGATGAGAAGGTGGCCTAGGAAACTCTATGCCCAGAATCAAAACCACTTTGAAGGATTTTAGTTTTCTAGTAGGGTGAGAGGAGAATGGACGCACCTCCTTTCCCACTCACATGGGACGTCGCTAGGATTGAGGAGTGAGGAAGAAACCAATGGGTGGAATAGAATAAAAGGTTGGCTGAGATCTTAATTTGTTGAAGGAGAATGAAATCAAAGGCCATATTAAGACTAGATATAAAGTTTCTTGTTCGCTTCCATTGAAGCCTACCAGTAAGGCCTCGAACATTCCAAGAAAGGAGATTCATGGGGAAATGAGGGGTAGTTTGGATGAGAGGTCAACGGAAAGTTCAGAAGTCAAAGTATCAGTTTCCTTTGTTCCTGACAGGAGAGCAAAGGAGTTGTTGGTGGGGACAAGGGCCATGGAAATGTGAAGGGAAGAGGAGTAGGAGGGAGGAGTAGAACCAAAGGAAGCTTTGACTCATTTCCTTCCATTGCTCACCACAAAATCATCCTCCAAGATTGAGTCCTTGATAATGTTTGAAGGGATGACATGGGTGGAGGTGTGAGAACCTGAATATTATTTTTGTAGCTTAGAGGGGCTAGACTGAGAGGAGGATTGAGGAGTTTTTGGAAGAGGAGATCCAAATTTAAAGGGTACTAAGGGTGGGCATAATGATGTGACTGGGGAATGAGTCTTCTGAGATGCTACAGGTTGTTTCTTCCTGGCTAGGATAGGACACACCGAGATATGATGCTCAGCTCTGTGACAATAGTTACACGAGTTTGGAAGGTAAAAATAGTCGACTTTTTGGGTGAAGAGTTTTCCACTAGCAGCGAGGGTTAATGAGGTCTTCCAAAGAGCTATATCCAGTTCAATACAATAATGGCGAATTTGAGTTCCATTGATTTACATACAATGATAAAAAATAATAGGGCCCAAGGAGCTCACAATGTCCCTCTCAAAAAATGAGAAAATAAGTGGAAGATTGGGTAGTTCCATGTAACAAGGAATTATATTAAAAGCCGGGTCGTTGACATTAAAGTCAAAACTCTAGGTGCGTGTGATTAGGGTTGCGTTCCTTGATGGAAATTTTTTTTGAGAGAGAGCCTTTTCAACCTGAGAGACATCAGATAATTCTACCAAAATGAAATGATGAGCGTAGTATCAAGGATGAGAAACCTGAATGCCCTGGGGCTGAAGGAGGCTATGGACTTGAGTGTTTAAACCTGGGGACCTTGGTAAAAATCCCACAATTTGAAAAAAAGTAAAACGAGATGCGAAATCTTTAGAAATAGCTTCAAATATATCATTCAGTAAAAGAAAATCAATTTGAGGTGAGGGAGATGAACTTCCCTGAGGAAAAGTGGATGAATCCATCATTGCGACTTGCCCATCCCTGGGCCGCACACTTTCTCGACACTATTCTGCAACCCTGACTGCAGGAAAACCCTCATCACTAGTGTGCCTGTTTTCATCCACAACTGAATATCTTGAATAATTTTGTTGATTTGGATGAACCAGGTCTATTTAGGGTTCTGAACTTGCATGCATCCTCACAGAAGCAACAAATTCCATCAAATCGGAGGCCACGAGCAGGAGGAAGAGCCACAGCCACCAGAGCGAGGTGCAGCAGCATAGGAAGCTAGAATCCTAGGGCACCACGGTAGCAAAAAAGCTGAAATAGAAAACCAAGACAAAAAATTGTGCATCCTCTTTAGACCATAACCTTAGGAGAGATGCCCCATTTTAATTGAGAACTATAAGTGTTTTTTCAATTTTTTGTTTTGTAATTTTTTTACCTTTTTTATTTATTTTTATAATTTTTTATTACATAATTTTCTATTTTAATACGTTATTTATTCAATTATATTTTCAAATTTTTTTATAAATCTCTATTTTTTTTTTAGTTTTAAAATTTATGTTTTTTTTGAATGAATCGTAAACTTGGTTCTATGGTGGTTGGGAGGGCACCCAAAAGACTGAAAGTTAATCTCTTTGTTAGCTATCTCATTATCCAACTTCCTTGTCACTTGTTCCATCTTGTGTGTCTCTTGCTTAGACCTTAGCTATGGGGGAGATACAACATTTTAATTAAGAACTATAAGTGCATTTTCTATTTTCTTGTTTATTTGTTTATTTTTAAATATTTCTTATTTTTTTCATAATTTTTTACTTTTAATACATTTTCCATTTCTTTGTATTTTTTAATTTCTTAGTAATTTTTATTTTTTTTGGATCTTTTACTTTATGTTTTTTTGGAAGAAAGGTAAAGTAGTTCTATGGTGGATAGGACACATCCAAAAGACTAAAAGTTGATTACATTATCAACTATATTGAAGACAAAATTGAAATTTTAGAAAACTAGAAAATGAAAAAAGGGGCCATATAAAATGGGAGATACTAGAGCTTTCAATATAGAATAAAAGACTACCTTCCATACAAACCAATTAATTTGAGAAAATAAAAATATCAAATAGAAAAGCAAGATAAACATTACAAAAAACTAAAGTTGAGTAACTTAAAACATTTATTCTTAGATATCACCATTACCAATATAGTAAATAAAGGAAGATGAATTTGTAATAAACCTTAGAAACTTGATAATGTAATTGTAGTATTCATGTTTGAAGACCCACCAATTTTTGCAACACCATATGGAATGAAGGGTAGAGGTAGTAAGAGTTATATATTTGTGTTGCTTTCACTTTTCAAAAATTTGAGAAGTTTGAGAAACTACATTATGATTAGACATATAGTTCTAATGTATGATAGTTATGTGTGTAAGTTCTTGTGAAAATGATTAAATAGTAGGACATTGTAATAAATTATCATTAATGAGCTTAGGTTGTATCCTTCACCTCATATGAAGCTCAATTGTAATAAAACCTTTATGATCTAAAAGAACATTCATAGGTAATTTTCCATATAAATATTTAGACATAAAATTTTTTTAGGTTGGAATTATAATATCTTTCCACCATTCCTCCTTAAGAGGATCTATCCTTAATACCTAACCCAACTTTGTATGAACATCATTTAATGTATATTGATTAGAATCACCCTAATGAATTGATTGCCCTTCAACAAGCACTATTCTCTTAAATCAAACTTTTAACTTTTCAAAACTCTATCATGTTAGTTTAATATAAGGTATTCGAGGTGCATTGTGAAACAAATGATTATTAGAAAGATACTTGATATGCATCACTTGAACCCATGTCTTATCTCCTATTTAAATTTGCTAAACAAGTTCACCAAGCAACATCAAAATAATAGAGTGAAGATGTCAAATATCTCAACTATCTTTTTGAATAGGTCAACAAATAAAATCTCATTTTATAGAATGAAAAATGTTATCCTTAGTATGAGACTAAAGAAATTGATACTCTAGTTTTTCTAGAGTATTCACAACTATTTCTAGGGCTTTTTTGTAAGACAATAGATAAAAGGACATAGCATGAAGTGTTGATTTAAGTAACTAGAGTCTTCCTTCTTAAGTTAAAATTTTTTCCTTCCATGTAACCAAATATTTTACCACTTTGTCATGAATATATTTCTAAAATGTATTCTCATTCATTCAATGAAGAGATAAATGTCCAAATATTTGGTAGGTAGATTATCTTCTTTTCATTATACTTTGGAACAAAACTCTTGAAAGTCTATTTTAGTGGTTGCAACCTTTAAAATTTTACTTTTCATAAAATTATGTCATAATCTAGATGCACAAGAAAAAAGATTAAGAAAATTATATGCATTTGTAAGGATGAAAGTAGTTTCTTGTAAAAAAAGAAGAAAGAGTATCATCTATAAATTAAGAATGGGTAAAGTCAAAGCACTAAGCATTATGACATTCAATGCTTTAATTAGGGTGTTCATAACCCAAGATATCCTATCTACACCATGGAAGATAAATTTATCTGTTTTGTTAGTTATCCCCTTGCTCATAGCTCTTAGACATGGTGTAGCAAGTATTTACATGGTTTTTAACCAAGATTAAATGAAGTTTTATTTGGTAAAACTCTTTAAATTCAAGGATTTCTACTTCATACTTAATGTTCCTTTCATCCTCTTATTCTTTATGTGATATGGAAGTTTCAATGTAATGTAATTTTTCATAGTGATTCTTGAAACTAATTTTGTTCCATTGTTAGTTCAAAATGACATCATTTAAAAGTTGATGCTTTAGTTGAATTGTTAAATGTTGCTCCCTTTAGTTTTTCCCTTTTATTAATAATAAGCCTTTAGTAGGAAATGAAGACCCATTTAAGTACTTCTAAACGAGGGCAAGGTCTAATCTTTTTCCTAACACAAAGGAGAGGTTTTTCAGTTTGGTTATAAGAATGAAAAGCTAAAAAGGCATCCCTAAAACCATTGGGCCTTTGCTTTTTGTTATTTTAAAATTTCTCCTCTACTTCTTTGCTTTTTTATTCTAAATTTTTATTTTTAATATATTTATTTTTTGGAGTCCAACACTGCACAACACTAAGCATTAGCAAATATCAAGAAATAATAATCAAGAAAAGAAATACAAAAAAAAAAAAATATTTCCAAATATGTGATAAGAGTAAGGTCCAAGGTCCAAACCTTAAAAACATGAGACATAATAAAATATTTATACTATCAATGCATGAGAAGTTGTTTTAAGATACAATATACATAAACTTATATGCGAATGCCACTTTGGAATGTGTTGGATTGCAAAAAAATAAATAATAAAATAAAAAAAATTAGACTACATGAGATCATTGAAGAGAGTTTAAAGAAATAAGATTATAAGAAAATGCATCATTATGTACTAATCATAAAATGCTAATGGAATGAATGTAAACAAGGAGTTAAGGATTTAAACCCCAAAATTCATAACAATAAGTATAAGCATAAGAAAGACATTAGAATATACTAGCATAAAAAAATAACAAGATACCATATACTATTAACATAATATATTTAAATATACCCTTATGATTAAGAATTAAGAATAAGAAAATAAATAATAGACCTAGGATTCTAGGTTTGAAACATTAGGGTGTTATAAAAAAGTAAGTAGAGATAATTATAATCTAATAAAGAAGAAAAATAAAAGAAAGCATAAGATGATAAATGGTTGATCATCATAAGAAGTGTAGACATAGAAGTTATGATGAACAACCATTGTAAGTTATGGTGAACTTTCTAAACTAAATAGTCAAAGGTGTTGCCAAACATTGTTTACTAAAAAATTAAAGATGTCAACTAGACTTGGAGTAAGTCAAGGTGATGAATCACCATTTGATGTTGGCTACGATATCAAGTACGTGACATTGGGGCCACAATGTTGCATGTGTGATGTTGGGGCCTGGATCCAATGTCAGATGTCCAACGTTAGGGTATATACCCTGAGTTTATAAATACTACACCTGAGCTCTAGTTTTGGAAGTAATTCATTAGTTAGTTTTTAGTTTTCAAGCAAGGTAGTAAAGCTCTTGTTGTTTCTTCTTACTAGAGTTAGAATATTTTCTAGAGTTCTTGCAAAAGGAGTCTAAAGTGTGTATGGTTCTTTGTTCGAGCATTGATGTACCTAACTGCAGTAATGTGATGGGAATAAAATGAAATCTTTTGACAATCCTTGTAGCACTGAGAATAGCTTAATATTTTCTTTAATGCATTCTACTTTGTTATCCTTTAGTTTAATGCATTTGATTAAGAAATTCATTTTCAGAAATTAATGAACATGAGCACGACCACTTCGAGCATTCATATAGTACTTGGTAACCTAGCAATGCTTAACGTTTGGTAGCCCAGCAATGCTATATGTGTTTAGATGTGTTTGGGAAAGTGGAAAAATTACTTGTGTTAGGTTAGCTAGGTGATAAACACTAGTTTTTAATCTAATCTACCCTTATTCTTGTTGTAGGCGATTACATCCATAAAATATAAAAAACAATAAAAATTCATATATCTCAATTACACTTAAACCATACCATTGAGCCTCAATGCCATTTCACTTCCTAGAGGAACTAGTGTATGAGATAACTATAGGTTCATGGAATTCAATTGGATCATGTGTAATACCTTGGTGATTTTTATGGTTGGGTATAGGGGTATCTCATGCTCATTGAGGAGCGACGAGGTACCCCTACGTTCAACCATACAAATATGAGTGTTTCATGCACAATTCGGTTGAATTTCAAGTACTAAATGCTTATGTGCCCTTGTGGAACAAGGACGGGTTGGTTGATCGTTGTCTTCCCAAGCTTACTTGTATGTCATGATTGTATGGTTAAGTAAGCTTGAGGCATATGATTTTTATAGCTTTTATGTTTTTATGTCCTGTGCTAATAGGAAAAGAGAGAGATAACTAGGTAACTAATTTAACTTAATTACTCATTAGCTAAGTTCTAACTAATCCTAACACCAGCATCTGTTCTCACTTGTTGTACACATCCTGAACCAGTGCAACACTACTAGGATTACCAAACGCTAATTGTTACTAGGTTACCAAGTGTTACATGCATGCTAGAAGTGATTGTACTAAGTGTAATTTAATGATTTTCTTAATTGATCAAAATGAATTTCTACACTAATAACATAAATGTAAAGTGCATAAAATAAAATAAATGCATAAGGAAATAAAATAAAAGAAATGCGTAATAAAAAAAATCTCAAGTGCTACAAGGATGAATCAAAGAGCTCATCTTTATTTCCATATACAAGGTGTGCTTAGGTACATAATGCTCGAATAAAGAAACTAGTCCGGAGATTTATCACAGGTGACTACCCAAGGTGTAGGGGTTAGGTGAATAGTAAAATGGAGAAAATTAAAAAATTTGTGCTAGGACCCCCACAACTAAGAGCGAACCTCCGGTAGCTATAAGATGGAAAAATATGAGGAACAAGAAAGATGGGAAAAAATAACAACGACTATGCCAATAAAATGGATGTCATGAATGGGGATGAAATAAGAGATGATTGATTGTAGGAAATGTTTAAGGAAAAGAACTTAACAATCACACCAAAAAGGAATGCTAGTGGGTCCTCCCTAAAGCAGGCTCATGCCTTTTATGCCCTAACAAACCCACAAACTAAAGAGTCTGTAGGCTCTAAGAATGTCATTTGGAAGCAAGAGTCAAAAACTTACCCACAAGAATTCATCAAAGAAAAATAATGCATCAACCCAGAATGGACTAATGATAAAACTAGCAATGAGGTGGAAAATGGGAAGAAATATGGAGAGGAGAGAATGGAATGGAATCCCAAGAATAAGGTTGTGTAAAGCCCCTTATGTATTTCATGGTTAAGATAACTAAGTAGAACTCATTCCAAATCCAAACTCAAACCAACCACATTTAGTGACCTTGCATCAATACACTTGGCCAATCCATCCTCTTGAGGCAACAAGAATTCCTTTACAAAGAGTGACCATCATCTCGAGGAGAGCAAGATGGAGAAGTAGGAAGTGAGAAAGGGCCTTAGTTAGAGGGAACCTTCAGGCATGGGTAACATGTCTTTCCAGTTTCATAACCAATGCTTGGAACCCATATTGCTTTATTATGTCTAAGGGGTGTGCTTTGAATTCTCACAATTTTTTCTCTCTTTTTATTTATTTATTTTATCTTTATGCATGAGAACCACACCATGCAAAGACTTATTTTTATTTACTCAGCTTCCTGATATTTGAACAATGTCAGATGACAGAAAACCCAAGAAAAAGCATCCAAGCACCCAAGAGAATGGCCAACACAAATGCATTAAATCCCCTTGAAGTCACATCATTTTCATCCTTTGAGTCTTTCTTTGGTTTGAAAAATACCCAACCACCAATTCATTAACAAGTTTACTTAGAAAAAGGGGACTATATAGTTCCAAGCTAAAGGATACCATAGAGTTGTATGGATGAGTGAACATCATGGACTCATTGCTTGTTTTATCAAAAAAACCATACCTTAATATCAACATCATAATTCAAAGGTAAAAACCAAACATTAGCAATCAATATGATATAATTCAATCCACCATCATGAGCACTTATTAGATGTCGAATAAAAGTAAATCAAGCGAACAAAGAAATAGTAAAAACATGAATGATGGTGTAAAAAAAAAAATAAAGAAATTTGAAAGAATGTGTAAAATAAAAAATGTGTAAAAAAAAATTCAAAAAGAATTGAGGGCCTAGAATGGTTAGCATAGGTGTCCATCTCCCCCACGCCTAAGTTGGAAGGAGGAGATCCGAAATAGTGAGTAGGGTTGTCCAACAAGAGAGGTAGCATGTGTACTGGCTATCCTAAGCTCATAGAAAGGTTTGGTTGTTGCACATTAACCAAAATTTTCTTATCCAGGCTCTCAAGTTTTTATATTTTCATGGCCCTTGAAGAAAAAGTTGCATAAATAATATAAGGTCCTTCGCATGGTATTTGAAATTTAGTACGTTGTGGCACATGTGTGGGATTCCAGTAGAGAACCTTATCTCCTGGCTGATATTTAACTTTCCTAATTTTTAGGTCATGATGTTGTTTATTAAAGGCCTTGTGTAATTTGTTAGATGATAGGGGAGCTAATCAGTTTTCATCGAGCAAGTTAAGGGTTACTAACCATTGTTTCTATGCTAGATCAAGGTCAAGGTTGAGATCACATGCCATAAATGGTGTACGAAGCTCATTATGAATGGGAAGCCTTGGTACTTTATCGTACACTAACTCATAGGGAGAATAGCCTATAGGGAGTTTCCATGTGGAGCGGTATGCCCAAAGAGTATTGTTCAACTTAGTACTCTAGTCTCACCTAAACTTGCTAACGATTCTTGTCAATATCTTTGTAATCTTCCCGTTGGTGACTTCTGCTTGACCCTTCACTTGGGGGATGCTATGGTGTAGTCAATTTATGCTCAACCCCTAAGCATTGAATTAATTTCCAAAATTTTCACCTATGAAATGTGTACCATTATCTAAAATAAGTGCACACAACACACCAAACTTGTTTATGATTTGTTGTTGAACAAATCGTGCAGTTGTAGATGATGTACAATCTTTAACAGTAGCTACTTTAGCCCATTTTGTTAGGTAATCAATGGAAACAATAATATAAGATTTTCCATTGGACATTGGTGTAATCAGCCCCATAAAATCAATTCTCCAAATGTTGAAGGGTTCTAATGGTTGAATCCATTGTTGTGGATCCTCCATTCTAGTAGTCATTCCCCCATCATGTTGATAGTGCTCACAAGATTGGATGAAATGATAGGAATCTCAAAATAATGTAGGCCAATAATATTTTTCAAGAAGGATCTTGATGGCTGTTTGTCTTCTAGCATAATGACCCCCACAAGGACCCTCATGAGCATCTTGGAGAACTCGTAGTTGATCTATATCAGGAACACACCATCAAACCAAGTCATTGGGACACACTTTGTAAAGTTTCCCATTGATCTCCATAAAGTACTTGGCTCAGTGAAATAATTATTGTTTCTTCTTAAGGTTTAGCTCTTGTGGTGTTTGTTGGGTGAGGAGATAGGTAAGAATTCTATTGTACTATTTTGTCTCCATGGATGATTGATTATTCACTACACTAGCAAAGAGGAATTCATCAGGGAAATAATTAGAAGTTGAATACTCATCCTCTTTGTTGCCCCATCGCAACGGAGATAAATGATCAGCAACTTCGTTCTCAGTGCCTTTACGATTGATCATCGTAAGATCAAACTCTTATAAGATTACAAGCCATGATATAATACAAGGGCTTACCATTGGCTTATTCATGAAGGACCTTATTGCACTATGATCTATATGTATATATACTTTATATCCCAATACATAGTGTCTAAAATTTTCTAGCGCAAACACTACAACCATTAATTCTTTCTCTGTGGTAGTGTAGTTAAGTTGTGCACCAATGATACTTCTACTTGCACAGTGAATGTAATAAGGACTCTCTTGGTCATCTAATTGTGTAAGTACAACTCCTAAGACATAGTTGGATGCATCAGTCATGATATGGAATGGTTTGGACTAGTCAGAAGCTTGTAGAATGGATGTTTCTACTAGATTCTATTTCAGAGTTTGAAAAGCTAATTCGCATTTCCTGGTCCATTTGAAATGTACGTCCTTTTTTGTTAATTCCACCAATGGTTTGGAAACCTTTGAAAAGTTCTCAATAAATCTCCTATAGTAGCCAGTATGTCTAAGGAATGCTTGAATATCTTTAACAGTTTCCAGTTGATGGGTAATTCCTTGGATAAATTTTATTTTCTTGGGGTCTACCTCTATCCCTGTGTATGATATTTTGTGCCCTAGTATTACATCCTTTTGGACCATCAAATGGGTTTTCTTCCAGTTGAGCGTAAAATTGGTTTCTACACATCTTTTTAACACTTGCTCTAACCAGTCCAAGGCTTGATCAAAGTTTGCTTCATAGGTGAAGAAATAATCCATAAAGACTTCTACACCATTTCCTATATGATGTTGGAAGATGCTTAGAACTAGTCATTGAAATGTTGTAGAGGCATTGCACAAGCCAAACAACATCTGTTTGTATGCAAACATTCCCCAAGGACTAGTGAACGTAGTCTTGGCTTGGTCTTCTGGGGCTATTTGTATTTGATTATATCCATTGTATCCATCTAGAAAACTATAGTAGCGATGCCCTGCGATGGTGTCTAAGACTTGGTTAACAAATGATAATTGAAAGTGATCTTTGAATGTTGCCATATTTAGTAGCCTAAAATCTATGCATACCCTTCATTTGCCTCCCTTTTTAGGCACAATAACTAAGGGGCTAACCCATTTGCTATCAGCAATGGGGTATAAGCCTAGCCTTGAGAAGTTGTTCAATTTCTTCCTTGACTACTTGCTTCAACTTTGGGTTCAAATGCCTCTATAGTTATCTTTGAGGCTTCATGGAGGGGTCGGTGTAAATCCTATGTTGGCATATCCTAGGATCTATTCCAGTTAATTTGGGATATGACCAAGCGAAGGATTTTGGCCATCTATTGATTACCTTTAGCAGTACTTCTTTCTGTTGAGGAGCAATGACTAGTTTTCCATTTTTAAGGAACGTGTATTCCATATCGGTGGGCAATGGTTTCAACTTGAGGGGCTCCTACTTAAATTTCTCAGGGATTTCCAACTTCTCTTGGTTGACATTTTCAAGGTTAAGACTTGGAAGTTGGTGGTGGACTTGCTCTAATGCATTTATGCTATCAATGCAAATCAAACCCTCAGTTGGTTCCATGCATATGAGTGAACTACTTTCTTGATTAGCTATAAGCCACTGGGTGCCTTCTTATTGTGTGGCTGTTGCATACAAGCATCTTTGTATGTTGATCACTTATGCACACTGATTGCATGTAGGCAATGTTAAAGTTTGCACAAACCATGACCTCTGCACACAATTACACCTTGTGTCACTATATGTGATGCATAAAACTTTCTTCTTCTTGATCTATCTAAATGTATTTTTCTTTGATATTTCTAGGGAAAGATTACAAATTCCTAGGCATGCATCGATGGTGCTTAGCTAGGCTCTTCCCATTATGATTGGGAAGTCCCCCTTACTATTGTTTACTTGAATCACTAGGAAGTCAGCTGGGTATGACCACCAAAAAATAGTGGTAACAATGTCTTCCAACAATCCCAAAGGGATAGTGATGGATTGGTTAGCCAACTCTAGATGGATGTTGCTTTTTTCAATGGAGGTAGGTTCCAGGCCTTGTACATTTCTTGAGAAATCAAGTTGACACTGGAATCTAAATCCAAAAGAGCCTTGCATGGTGCATTTATAATGATTTGTAAGTATATTAGAGGACTCCAAGGATAAAATAATTACCTGGGAAGGTGGCCAGCTTTGATCTAATCGATGAAGGCATGTGTTAGCATGACTGTATGCATTGACTGTGGTGATTAGGTTGAAGGGGGCTCCAAAGTTTTGATTGATACTAAGGCATCTAAGAAATTATCTACTTGTGATAACAAGGGATTAGTTGGACCGTTGGTTCTAAGGAAATGTATTTTCTTCATGTGGTTGTTGGAACCAATAGTAAGATGAGAGTTAACAGCCCTTGTGGCATTACGTTGTTGTGGCTGGGTAGGGATTTCACCTTGCATCACGAGAGCAGGTGGTAGTGGAGCTATTGGTGGTAGAGATGTGGCAAGATGAAAAGGATGATATGCTTGTGGAATATTTCTCCTAGAAGAGGGAGTCCCATAATACTCACAGGCTTGGTAGTGAGGTTGAGGAGTGATGTGACCAATAAAGTCACATGGGGAGATTGGCTACTGCACGTAATATCCATACGGGTTAGGTTGTTGGTAAGGATACTATTGCCTTGGTGGTGGCATTCCCCATGATTTTGGGTGCTTCCACTGTTGATATTGCTCAATCGATTGTGGTGGAGTTCCACTTGGATAATATGTTAANGATGGTCATATTGACATATTTCACATCCACTATCATTTTCTATTTCCAAATCCACAACCTCTTCAATGATGGCAACTTTTCCCTTACCCTTGCTACGTGCATGTTTAGCTTCTCTCTTTTTCCCTTTTTCGTGATCACTAGCTTGCTGTCTAGACTCCTCTACTATTTTAAGAATAGATTGAAATATATTGTCTAGGGAATCCCACATTTGGTTTACTTTTTCTGAAACTTCTAATGTCATCTTTTGGATAGGAAAAATTTTCGTATTCACCATCTCTTCGAGTGGTGACTCTTCTTCATCCTCATAAAATCTTACTTCCCTCTTCTGAAGGGAAGGATCTTGGCAATACTCTTCTACAATTTTTCTCTTCCATAGCTCACCTTATTCCTTAGCAGCTTACTCCAATAGTCTTTGAATTTTATGGGACCTAAGCTCTGATAGTGATGAACCGCGATATCGCATTTGCAATATTGGATCAACCATGTGATGTCAGATACCTGATGTTGTGGCCTATCTCCTTGCCTATAAATAAGAGGTGATGCCCTTAGTTTCCACATTATAAAGTTAGTCCCTTAGCCAAAATCTTGCCATTTTCCCTCAAGAGTTAGAATTATATCTGCATGCTCGCAGTAGGAGCCATAGAGTAAACAGATCTTTATTCGAGCATTGTGTACCTGAGCACACTTTGTGTACGACAATAAAGATGAACTTCATGATAAATCTTGTAGCATACAGAATAGATTAATTAGTGTTAATTATTATTTAATTATTTCCTAGTTAATTAATGATCTCTCTCACCCTGCAACTCTCTTAGTTAAATACACTCAGTACGACTATTTCGAGCATGCGTGTAGTGCTTAGTAACCTAGTAATGATTAGCGTTTGGTAATCCCAGCAACGTTGCACTAGTTCAGGATGTGTACAGCAAGTGTGAATGGATACTAGTGTTAGAAGTAATTAGAACTTAGTTAATGAGTAGTTAAATTAGATTAGTTGCTTAGCTATCTCTCTTCCCTTCCTTACTAGTGTAGGATATAAAACACAAAAAAGCCATAATGATCATATTCCTCAAGCTTACTTAACCATATAACCGTGACACACAAGTAAGTTTGGGAAGACAACGATTAACTAACCCATTATTATTCCACTAAGGTGCATAGACACTTAGTCCTTGGAATTCAACTGGATCGTGCGTGAAACGCTCATATTCGTATGGTTGAGCGGAGGGGTACCTCGCCGCTCATCATTGGCAGTGTTGCCAGGGACTTAGTTGTTTGTGCACTAAGTAGAACTTAGGAAATCATTCACATCATTGGAACGAACCCTTAGGGTTAATTAAGAAAAAGATAATAGAATGTTGCTCACTAAACAAGACAAGATGTCTTCTTCTTTGCACAAAAGTACTTCACCACCTAGGACTAACACAAGAAGCAATCAGCGGTAGGATACACATGAAGTTGATCTGCCAATCCCTTAATAGTGTTGTATGGTATATATTCATCCTGATGAATATATACCTGATTTCATCTTTATTCTCCACCAAGATGAATATGTACATTGACATGAATTGGAAGGTAACATAGTGTTACTTCCCGATCGTTCAGTCCCAAGTATGCTTCTTCGTGCTCTCACACGAATAGGCATGCAAAACTTACACATAGAATACATTGCACAGGATTATGATTTGAGAGACTATCATCCCATAGAGGTGTAACATCAAAGGGATTTGCAGTAGGAGTGACACCATAAGTCTTTGAACGGAAAATGATCCAAGGATGCCCCCCATGTTTTAAGCAAAATTAAGGGTGATGAACCTACCTTAGGTAGTCACCCACATAACAATGTTCCTCCCCTTTAACTTTGGCCAAGGGGTTTTGTATCAAAATATTCATTCTACTATTCACAACCTAGGTGCTAATACCAATAGTCACAATGTGTCTAGAAAAGGAACAAGGACACATGACAAAGGTGGGCATTCTGATTACAATCGCGATTGAGGCAGAGACCACCAAAGAGAAGGTAGTAGGCACCATCATGGTGGTAGTTCTTCTTCTTCTTCACCTTCATTGTCTCCTTAACCCTCTTCTTCAGTGTCTGAATGTAGCCATAGAGAGAAAGATCACGAGGATAACGACAAGCAAAGTAAAATTCATAGATGAAACAACCAAGATAAAGGACGAGGACACTCTAGGAAATCACGCCATAGAAGAAGGGAGAGTAGGGAACTACGTAGGCACCATTGGTGCTACGACCAAGATGATCATGATGAATACCTACTCGCTACTTGAAGCACGCTAGACATAATTGAGGCTGTGAGAGTTCCAACAAGGAACCAAAACGATAGTAGGATCAAGAGGTTAGACATGAATAACATCCCACGATTTGAAGGGGGATATAATGTTGATCCACAAAATCACTTACAAGCATTTCACGATGTGTGTGCCTTACAAAACATAGAAAATGAGTGGAAAAAACTTAATTTTTTCCCACAAACACTAATAAAAGATGCTGAAAGCTGGTACTGGTCCTTAGAACTAGAATCCATTCATAGGTGGAGTACTATGTTAGAATTATTCAACGATAAGTACCAAACGTATTCCCAGGTGTCTAACCTATGAAAGCAAATCCAAGGATGGAAACAAAGAAGTCTTGAACCCTTGGATGCTACCATGGGCTGTTATTATGCACTATTACATTGTTGTCTTGGCCATGGTTATTCATAGCGGGATCAGCTACACCATCTTGTAGATGGGCTTAGGCATGAAACAAGAAGAACCCTTGGGATTTATGCCCAAGGAAGGTTACCTAAGCTTAGGTCTCATCAAATTCACAGACTACTAGAGCAAGTTGCTAAGGAAGAAGGTGAGCTACGAAAGAGAGAGAGCGTAGAAGAATATAACTAAGATCCTTCTCTTTAGAAGAAGGGAGTAAGATTTTGTAAGGATGAGGAAGAGTCACCACTTGAAGAGATGATGAATAGGAAAACCTTGGCTATCCAAAAGTTAGCATCGGAAGTATCAGCAAAGGTAGACCAAATGTGGGACTCCCTGGATAGTAGGTTTTAAACTGTTCTCAAAGTAGTAGAGGAGTCTAGAGAGCAAGGTAGTGATCATGACAAAAGGAAAAAGAGAGAAGTAAAAAAAGCACATAACAAGGGTAAGGGTAAAGTTGGTATTATTGAATAGGTTGTGGACTCAAATACAGACGATGATAGGGGCTATGAGATATGTTAATATGACGATCCTAAGGGATGTTGCCTTGTGATCTCACATCTGTAGGAGTCTGGGGTGTATGCACTTAATCCATGTTTAAAAAAATGTCAAACATCCCGATGGTTACCTTATCCCCAAGGTAGTTCCACCAACCTTTAACGTATTATCCAAGTGGAACTCCACCACAATCAATTGAGCAACATCAACAGTGGTAGCACCCACAATCATGGGGAATGTCACCACCAAGGCAACAATATCCTTACCGGCAAGCTAACCCATATGGATATTACGTGCAATATCCAATCTCTCCACGTGACTTTATTGGTCACATTACTCCCTAACATCACTACCAAGCCCACAAGTATTATAGGACTCCCTCTCCTAGGGGTGATATTCCACAAGTATACCATCCTTCCAATCCGACCGCATCTCTCCCACTAATAGCTCCATTACCACCTACTCCAGCAATTCAAGGTGAACTCCCTGCTTAGCCATAGTAATGCAATTTCACAAGGGCTATTAATCCTCAACCTACTATTGGTTCTGACAATCGTACAAAGAAAAGATCTTTCTTTAGAACCAACAGTCCAACCAAGCCTTTGCAACCCCAAGCAGCTAAGTCTTTGGACGTCTTCATATCAAATAAAGCTTCAGAGTCCCCTTTGAACTTAACACCGCATTCAACGCATATGGTCATGTTAACACATGCCATTACTGATTAGATAAAAGCTAGCCACCTTCCCAGAAAATTCTCTGATCTTGGAACTCATCTAATATATCTATAAATTGCTGGGAATGAGCCATGCAAAGCTCTTTTGGATTTAGGTTATGGTGTTAACCTAATATCCCAAGAAATGTATAAGGCTTAGAACTTTCCTCTATTAAAAAAGAGCAATGTCCATTTAGAGTTGGCCAACCAGTCCATTACTATTCCCTTGGGATTAGTGGAGGACATTGTTACCACTATTTGTAGATGGTCGTATCCAACTGACTTCCTAGTGATTCAAGTGAATAATAGTAAGGGGGACTTCCCAATCATAATGGGAAGGGCATGGCTAAGCACTATGAATGTGCACCTAGGAATCCATGATCTTTCCCTAGAAATATCTAAGAAAAATAATTTTGGAAAGATCAAGAAGAAGAAGGTTCCCTGCATCGCATACAGTGACACAGGGTGTAATTGCGTGCAGAGATCATGGGTTATGCAAAGTTTAACATTGCTTGCATGCAATCAGTGTGCACAAATGATTGATATACAAAGGTGTCTATATGTAGCAGCCACATGACAAGAAGACACCCAATGGTTGATAGTTGATCAAGAAAATAACTCGCTTATATACATGGAACTAACTGAGGGTTTGACTTGTGCTTACATAGATAGCATAGATGCATTAGAGCAAGTCCACCGCCAACTTCCCAGTCCTAACTTAGAAAACATCAACTGGGGGAAGTTGGAAATTCCTAAGAAATTTAAACAAGAACCCCTAGAGATAAAACCATTTCCCATTGGTATGGAGTACACATTTCTTAGGAATGGAAAACTGATAATCATCAACAAAAGACTTGCTTTGCAACAAAAAGAGCATCTGCTAAAGGTAATAAATAAGTGGTTAAAAGCCTTCGCTTGGTCATGTCTAGAATTAACCGGAATAGATCCTAGGATATGCCAGCATAGGATTTACACTCACTCCTCCATGAAGCCTCGAAAACAACCACATAGGTGATTGAACCCAAAGTTGAAGAAAGTAGTAAAGGAAGAAATTGAATAGCTTCTAAATGCTGGGTTCATATACCCCATTGTTGATAGCAAATGGGTTAGTCCCTTAGTAATCATGCCTAAAAAGGGAGGCAAATGGAGGGTGTGCATAGATTTTAGGCTACTAAACATGGCAACATTCAAGGATCACTTTCTATTGCCATTTGTTAACCAAGTCTTAGACACAATCATAGGGCATCACTATTATAGTTTTCTAGATGGTTATAGCGGATACAACCAAATAGAAATAGCCCTAGAAGACCAAGCCAAAACTATGTTCACTAGTCCTTGGGGAATGTTTGCATATAAAAAAATGTCATTTGACTTGTGCAATGCCCCTACAACATTTCAATGCTTAGTTCTAAGAATATTCCAATAGTAGATAGGAAATGGTGTAAAAGTCTTTATGGATGACTTCTCCACTTATGGAGCACGCTTTGATCAAGCCTTGGACTGATTAGAGAAGGTGCTGAAAAGATGTGTAGAAACAAATTTGAGGCTCAACTGGCAAAAAATCCATTTGATGGTCCAAGAAGGTGTAGTACTTGGGCATAAAATATCACATGCAGGGATAGAGGTAGACCTTGAGAAAATCAAAGTCAACCAAGGAATTACCCATCAACCTGAGACTATCAAAGATATTCGGTCATTCCTTGAACACACTGGATACTATAGGAGATTCATAGAGAAATTTTTGAAGATTTCCAAACCATTGGTAGAGTTAAAAAAAAAGGATGTACCCTTCAAGTGGACTAGGGAATGCGAACTAGCTTTCCAAACTCTAAAACAGAAGTTGGTAGAAACACCCATTCTACAAGCTCTTGACTAGTCCAAACCATTCCATGTCATGACTGATGCATTCAACTATGCCTTAGGATCCATACTTACACAGTTAGATGACCAGAAACATCCTTATTACATCCACTATGCAAGTAAAAGTATAGCTAGTGCAAAACTTAACTACACTACTACAGAAAAAGAAATGGTTGTAGTGTTTGCACTAGAAAAATTTAGACACTATGTATTGGGGTACAAACTATTCATACACACAACTCATAGTGCTATTCGGTTCCTCATGAATAAGCCAATGGTAAGCCCCTATATTATACGCTGGTTGGTAATCCTACAAGAGTTTGATTTAATGATGATTGATTGTAAAGGCACTGAGAATGTAGGTGCCAATCATTTATCTTGATTGCACTGGGACAACAAAGAGGATGAGTATCCAATTTTTGATCACTTCCTTGATGAGTTCCTCTTTGTTGTTGTAGTGAATAACCAATCACCCATGGAGACAAACTGGTATAGTAGCATTCTTACCTATCTCCTTACCCAGAAAACACCACAAGAGCTAGACCTTAAGAAGAAACAATAGTTTCTTCAAAGAGCCAAGTACTTTATGGAGATCAATGGACAACTTTACAAAGTATGACCCGATGGCTTGGTTCAATGGTGTGTTCCTGATAGAGATCAACTGAGAGTTCTCCAAGACACTCATGAGGGCCCTTGTGGGGGTCATAATGCTAGGAGATGAACGACCATCAAGATCCTGCTTGCAGGGTATTATTGGCTTACCTTGTTCCAGGACACCCATCAATTCATCCAATCTTGTGAGCGCTATCAATGTGATGGGGGAATGACTACTTGAATGGAGTGTTTGCAACAATGGATTCAACCATTAGAACCCTTTGACATTTTGGGAATTGATTTCATGGGGCCCATTACACCAATGGCCAATGAAAAGCTTACATCATAGTTGCCGTAGACTACTTAACAAAATGGGTTGAAGTAGATATCATTAAAGATTACACATCATCTACAGCTACATGATTTGTTCAACAACAAGTCATCAACAAGTTTGGTGTGTTGCATGCACTTATCTCAGAAAATGGTACACACTTCACAGGTGCAAATTTTTGGAAGTTAATGCAATGCTTAGGGGTTGAGCACAAATTTACTACACCATACCACCCCCAAGCAAATGATCAAGCCAAGGTCACCATTTCTAAGATACTGTCTAGAAACATTAGCAAGTATAGGCAAGATTGGAGTACTAAACTGAATGATGCTCTTTGGGCATACCACTCCACATGGAAACTTCCTATAGGCTACTCTCTCTACAAGTTAATGTATGGAAAACTTCTAATGCTCCCTATCCAAACTAAGCTCTATAAACTAGCCACAACATGTGACCTCAACCTTAATCTTGATCTAGCACAAAAATAAAGGTTGATGACTCTTGACTTGCTAGATGAGAACTGACTAGCTGCCCTATCATCTAATGAGCTACACAAGGCATTTAATAAATAATGTCATGACTTGAAAATTAGGAAAGTTAAGTATTAGCCAGGAGATAAGGTTCTCTACTGGAACCCCACACATGTGTCACAATGTACCAAATTTCAAACACTATGGGAAGGACCTTACATTATCTATGCAACTTTCCCTTTAGGAGCCATGACCATATATAAACTTGAGAGCCTAGATAAGAGATTGTTAGTCAATGTGCAACAAACAAAACCTTTCCATTATTTTAGAATAGCCAAAACATATGCTGCCTCTGTAGGTGGGCAACCTTGCTCATTATTTTGGATCTCCTCCTTCCAACTTAGTCATGGGGGAGATGGCCACCTCTGCTAGTCATTGAAGGCCCTCAGTTCTTTCTAAATTTTTTTACACATTTTTGTTTTACACGTTTTTTTACACATTTCTTTAATCTTTCTTATTTTTTTACACCATCATTCATATTTTTACCATTTCTTTGTGTGATTACTTTATTTTTTTTATCACCCAATAAGTGTTCATGATGGTGGCATGAATAATATCATATTGATTGTTAATGTTTGGATTTTACCTTTGAAGTATGATTTTGATATTAAGGTATGGTTATTTTGATTAAATAGGCAATGAGTCCACGTCATTCATACATCCATAAAATCCTATGGTCTCCCTTGGCTTGGAATTCTACAATCCCTTTCTCTAATAAAACTTTTAACGAATTGGTGGCTGGGTATTTCTCAAACTAAGGAAGGACTCAAAGGATGAAAAGGGTGTGAATTTAAGCGGATTCGATGCATTTGTGCTGGCTATTATCTTGAGTTCTTGGATGATTTTCCTTGGGTTTTCCACCATTCTGACCATTCATCAAATCATCGGAAGTTGAGTACATAAAAATAAGTCTTTTCATGGTGTGGTTCTCATGCAAAAAACACAAAAAAAAACACAAATAGTGATAATTCAAAGCACACCCCTTAGACACAAAAATGAACTTGGGCTACACACATTGGTTATGGCACTGGAAAGACATGTTACCCATGCCTAAAGGTTCCCTCTAACTAAGGCCCTTTCTTACTTCCTAGTTCTCCAGCTCGCTCTCCTCGAAATGGTGGTGTCTTTTTGTAGAGGCATTCTTGTTGCTTCAAGAAGATAGGTTGGTCAGATGTGTTGATGCAAAGTCACTCAATGTGGTTTGTTGAGCCTGGATTTGGAATTAGTTCTATTTGGTCACATTAACCATAGAACACACATAAGGGACTTTACACAACCTTGTTCTTGGGTTTTCATTCCATTCTCTCCTCTCCACCTTTCTTTTCCATTTTTCATCTCATTGTCGATTTTATCATTAGTCTGTATCTTGGTCAATGCATTATTTTTCCTTGGTAATTTATTATGGGTAATTTTTTAACTTTTTCTTCTAATTGACATTCCTAGAGCCTATGGACTCTTTGGTTTGTGGATCTGTCAGGGCATCAAAAGCATGTGCCTGCTTTGGGAAGGACCCACTAGCATTCCTTTTTGGTGCATTTGTTAACTTATTTTCCTTAAACATTTCCTACAATCAACAATTTTTTGTTTCATCCCCATCCATGACATCCATTTTATTGGTGTTTCCATTGTTACGTTTTCTCCACCTTTCTTATTCCTTATCTTTTTCCATCCTATCGCTACCAGAGGTTCACTCTTAGTCATGGGGGTCTGGGCAAAAAATTTTCAATTTTTCCTAACCCCTACACCTTAGGTAGTCACTAGTGTTAAAAATATAGAATCAGTATCTGCCATAACCACAACTTAGCCAATGCGCTTTACATTGAGGCAAGGTATCAACTGCATTGTGATTTATCTACCCTCGCTCATTTGTGACTATGTTGTGCATGTAGATGAAGATCATACAATAATGGATTGGGCCTAGAAGAAACACTCAGGATGGACTAGAACTGGAAAGTTTATGAAAGGAGCAAGATTTTTGGCATGGCATGGGTATGGATAAATAATAGAAGGCATAATCTTGGCATCAACAATAACACGTCTTCTTATTTCTCTCTCTCCTTCTCTTCTAGCTGCCAAATGAGGCTAGATGTCATTTATGTATAGTGTTCACCTTTGTGGTCATGAACACTAATGCTATCATGTATTGTATTGTTGATCCGTTCACTGGGCACATTGAGTCTATCACCCTATTCCACCATCAACGGTCATTCAGTCAATAATCCCATACCTTTCCAATATTTTGTAAGGAACTTGAGGACAATTTTTCATTTAGTCATGGGGTATGATGAATCGCGATATTGCGTCCGTAATATTAGATCACCATGGGATGTCAAATACCCAATATCATGGCCTGTCTCCTTGCGTATACATAAGAGGCGGCACCCTTGGTTTCCACATTAGAAAGTTAGTCCCTTAGCCAAACTCTTGCCATTTTTAGATTTAGAATTATTTTTGTGTGCACGTAGTAGGAGTCATAGAGTGAATGGATCTTTATTCGAGCATTGTGTACCTGAGCACACTTTGTGTACAGTAATAAAGATGAAATTTATGATAAACCTTGCAGCATATAGAATATATTAATTAGTGTTAATTATTATTTAATGCTTTCCTAGTTAATTAATGATCTCTCTCACCCTACAACTCTCTTAGTTAAATACACTCAATACAACTACTTCGAGCATGTGTGTAGCACTTGGTAACCCAGTAACGATTAGCATTTGGTAATCCTAGTAGCGTTGCACTAGTTTAGAATGTGTACGACAAGTGGGAATGGATACTAGTGTTAGGAGTAATTAGAACTTAGTTAATGAGTAGTTAAATTAGATTAGTTACTTAGTTATCTCTCTCCCCCTCCTTACTAGTGCAGGATATAAAACACACAAAAGCCATAAAAATCATATGCCTCAAGCTTACTTAACCATAAGACCATGACGCACAAGTAAGTTTGGGAAGACAACGATTAACCAACTCGTTATTGTTCCACAAAGGCACATAGGCACTTAGTCCTTGGAATTCGACTGGATCATGTGTGAAATGCTCGTATTTGTATGGTTGAGCATAGGGGTACCTCTCTGCTCATCAGATAGTCTCCCTTAGGCATAAGTCCCAAGGGTTCTTCTTGTTTCATGCCTAAGCCCATCCACAAGATGGTGCATTTGATCCCTTTGTGAATAACCATGGCTAGGACAATAATGTAACAGTGCATAGTATCTACCCATGGAAGCATCCAAGGGTTCATGTCCTCCTTGTTTATAGACTTGGATTTTCTTTCAAAAGTTAGAAACTTGGGAGTACATTTGGTACTTGTCATTAAATAGTTCTAACATGGTACTCCACCTATGAATGGATTCTGGTTCTAAAGATTGGTACTGAATTTCTACTTCTTTAACTAATGTCTGTGGGAACAACTTAAGGTTTTTCCATTTTTTCTCTATGTTCTATAAGGCACACACATCATGGAATTCTTGTAAATGATTCTGAGGATCAGTGTTGTATCCCCATTCAAATCGTGGGATGTTATTCATATCTAATCTCTTGATCCTACTATCTTTCTAATGCCTTGTTGGAATTCTAACAGCCTCAGTTATGTCCAACATACTTCGAGTAGCGAGGAGGGGTTCATCATGATCATCTCATCCATGGTATCTATGATGCCTACGTTGTTCCCTACTCTTCCTTCTTCTATGTCATGACTCTCTAGAGTGCCCTCATCCCCTTTCCTAGCTATTTTGTCTATGACTTCCACTTTGTCTACCTTTATCCCATGGTCTTTTTCCTTATAACTACATCTAGATACTGAAGGAGAGGATGAAGGAGATGATGAAGGTGAAGAAGAAGGAGAACCATCACCATGATTGTATCTGCTACCTTCTCTTCTACAGTCTTGGCCTTGATAGCGATTGTGATCAGAATGTCCACCTTTATCATGAGTATGTGTTCCTTTTTTGGACCCTTTGTACCCATGGGTATAAGAACTTGGGTTATGAATGATGGAATGAAGGTTTTTATATACAACCCCTTGGCCAAATTCAAGGGGAGGAACATCGTTATGTGGCCAATTGCCTGAGGTAGGTTCACCACTGTAATTTTTGCTTAAGACATGTGGAGCATCCTGGGACCACTTACCTTCATCATCCTATTGCAAGTTCCTTTGATGTTGTGCCTCTGTGAGATGGTATTATCTCGAGTCATGGTCTTGCATAAAGTATTCTACGTGTAAGTGCGACATGCCAATTCGTGTGAGAGCATGAAGAAGCATGCTTAGGACTAAATGATCAGGAGGTAACACTATGTTACCCTCTAAGTCCACCAACGCAGTTGTTCATCATAATGGAGGATAAAGGTATAGTTTGGTATATACTCATCAGGATGAATATATACCACTCAAACTTGTTGAGGGACTATAAGATCAACATCATGTGTATTACACCACCGACTGTTTCCTGTTTTAGACCTAGGCAGTGAGGTGCTTTCATACGAAGAAAGAGACATACATGTCTGTTTAGTGTGCAATGTATTCTTGTTTATTATTTTCTCAACCAACCCTAAGGGTTTTTTCTAATGATGTGAATAATTTCCTATGCTCTAGCTAGTGCACAAACAACTAAGTCCATAACAATGGCACCAATGATGAGTGGCGAGGTACCCCTACACTCAACCATACGAATACGAGCATTTCACACACGATCCGGTCGAATTCCAAAGACTAAGTGCTTATGCACCCTTGTGGGATAAGGATGGGTTGGTTGATTGTTGGATTTCCAAGCTTACTTGAATGTCACGATTGTATGGTTAAGTAAGCTTAAGGAATATGATTTTTATAGCTTTTATGTTTTTATGTCCTATGCTAATAGAGAAAGAAAGAGATAACTAAGTAACTAATTTAACTTAACTACTCATTAAGTAAGTTATAACTAATCCTAACACTAGCATCTATTCTCACTTTCTGTACACATCCTGAACTAGTGCAACACTACTGGGATTACCAAACACTAATCGTTATTGGGTTACCAAGTGTTACATGCATGCTCGAAGTGATCGTACTGAGTGTAATTTAATGATTTTCTTAATTGATCAAAATGAATTGTTGTACTAATAACATAAATGTAAAGTGCATAAAATAAAATAAAATAAATGCATAAGAAAATAAAATAAAAGAAATGCGTAAGAAAACAAATCTCAAGTGCTACAAGGATGAATCAAAGAGCTCATCTTTATTGCCATACACAAGGTGTGCTTAGGTACACAATGCTCGAATAAAGATCCATCCACACTTAGACCTCTGGTTGTAGGCACTTGGAAAATACTTTAACTTTCAAATAGACTACAAGAGTTTTTCTACTTGACTACTAAAAGACTTCTTTTCAATTGTGCACCTAGGCATTGCATTTATAGGCTTGGTAGCAACTACTCTAATAATTAGAGTAACTGATCTAATAATTAGAATAACTGCTAGAGTAACCACTCTAATAATTAGAATAAATTGCGAGAGTAACTACTCTAATAATTAGAATAAACCACTAGAGTAACTGCTCTAATAATTAGAATAAACTGCTAGAGTAATTGCTCTGATAATTAGAATATCTGCTAGAGTAACTGCTCTCATTACTCATCATTGGCATCATTGTTGAGGACCTTTCTATTGTTTTGTGCGCTATTTAGGACCCAGTGAAAAGTATTTAAATCATTGGAACAAACCTAAGAGTCATATCTTATTTCAAAATTACTACAAAAAATTCTTAGAGCACATGGTGATATTTATTTTGCTAATTGAAAATTTCTTCTTCTCATAGGTGCACTTCTTCACCCAAGCCTGATCATGCTTGTCCATCAAAGCCTTAATAGTACCAAATTACATATATATGTGCCAAACTTCACCTTCATCTTACACCAGGATGAATAACTATGATGGCGTGATATGGAGGGCAACATTGTGTTGTCACTTGATCATGCTGCTCCTACAATGCTTTATTAAATGCTTGCATGATGTGGTCTTCAAGACCACCATGGTGAATATATCATGGAAGATGTTGATACCAAGGATTATCATCCCACTAAAGCACAATGCCTATGATATTGGTAGTTAGAGTAGTGCTTGAACTTTTGAAGGGAAGAGGACTTAAATGATTTTCCATTCCTATTGTACCAAAAAGCTAGTAGGGATCTTCCACTCAATGATGCTCCTCTCTTTAACTTTGATGATGAAGGTTAAAACTAGAATCTGCACTCCATAGTTCACAACCCTAATTCTAGTAATAAGGGATCCAATGACAAAGTAGGATCTAGAGGGGCAAGTCAAGATAGGGATGTAGGTAAGAAGCAAGGTCATGATCATGGTCGCAATCACCAAAGAGGTAGTAGTAGGCACTATGATGGTGCTAGTTCTCCTTCCTCTTCCCATCATCTTTTTCTTTTGGATCTAACCATGACCATAGAAGGTGAGATTGTGATGGAGGTGATCAAAATGAGTGCAATGACCAATGAGACCAAAATAACCAAAGGGATCGCTAGGATAGGCAAGATCAAGAATGCAGATGTTCAAGAGAAGCACATCACCATGAATGAAGGTGTAGTAAAGGGCATTGTAGGAACCATGATCAAGGCCTCGATGAGCCTCTATTTGCTACCCAAATTATGCTTAACATCATAGAAGTAGTTAGAATTCCAACAAGGCATGTGAAAGACAGTTGGCTCAAATGATTAGACATAAATAATATTCCCCAATTTGAAGGAGGATATAACTCTGATATGTAGAATCATCTTTAAGCTTTCCAAGATGCATGTGCCTTGAAAAACATAGAGAATGAGTGGTAGAAACTAAAGCTATTTCCTAGGACACTCATGAAAGAAAAGAAGAACTGGTACCAGTCCTTAGAACTAGAACCTATTAGACGATGGAGTACTATGCTTGAAATGTTCAATGATAAGTATCAAATGTACTCTTGGGTGTCCAACGTAAGGAAAAAAATTCAAGGGTGGAAACAAGGAGCATACAAACCCTTGGATGCTCCCATTGGTTGATACTATGCCTTGATGCACAAATTCCCTAGCCATGGTTATTCTCAATTGGTGCAACTCCACCACATTGTAGATAGGCTTCGTAATGAAACAAGGAAAACCTTTGGTGTCTATACCCAAGGGCGATTGTCAGAACTAATTACTTGTCAAATACAAAGGTTAATAGAGTAGGTTGCTAAAGAGGAGGATTAACTTAGAAAAAGCAAAAGTGCAGAGGAGTACAATCATGATCCTTCTATCCACAAGAGGGAGGTTCGATTCTATGATAATGAGGATGAATCCATATTTGATGAGGGGATATATAAAAAATCCTTGTTACTTCAAAAATTCCAATATGAACTTACGATAAAGTTTGATTAGTTAAGAGACTCCATGGATAGCATATTTCAAGTTATCCTCAAAATTGCTAAATAGTTCTGAGAACAAGGTAGTGATCGTGAGTGCAGGAGGTGCAAAGAAGATGAATGTGCATATTACAAAGGTAATGAAAAAATTGCTACAATAGAAGAGGTTGTTGACAATGAATCAGATAATGATTATGGATGTGATGTCTACTAGTATGAACATCCTAAGTGATTTTGCCCCATTGTGTCACATCTTCAAGAGTTTGGGGTGCAGCCTTACATTGACGACTTATAGAAAGGTAAACATCTAGAAGGTTGTCTTTTTGTTAAGGTACTCTTTGGAAGTTTCACTAGCAAAAATTGTATTATCCAAGTAGAGCTCCACCACAACCATACGAATAGTACCAACAATGGCAACAACCACAATCATGGGTGCTTGCATCACCAAGGAAACAATACTCTTATTGGTAGCCTAATCCATATGGTTACCATGTTCAACAACCCATGTCTTCATATGACTCTTCTAGTCACATTTCTAATAGTCAACCTTACTACCACCCTTTTGATTATTATTGAACTCCTTCTCCACATGAAATAAGGGATACCACCTCCTATCCTTATCCTCCTCCTATTCCTGCACATACTCCTCATCTAGTTGCATGGCTACCACCTAATCCACCAATGCAGGGTGAACTACCTACTCAACCACAATAACATAATGCTATGAGGGCTATTAATTTGTAACCCAATCATCAATTGGAGGGGTTAATTTCCCAATCAAAGAAAAGACCTTTATTTTGACCCTATAGTCCACCTAAGCCTTCACCTACAACTATGGTTGACAACCCTGATCCTACCTCTTCCTCCATATCCAATTCCTTTAGGCCTCTTTGAAACCAAACTCTACCAAGGATCCATACCATAATACTTACTCACACCATGTATGATTAGATTTGTGCAAGAAACTTGCCCAGGAAATTAGTTGATCCTAGAAGCCCTTTAATTTATTTGTAGATTACTAGGAATGAATTATGTAAGGCTTCTTTTGATTTAGGTTCTGGTGTTAATTTGATTTCTCATGAGATGTACACTACTTGGAACCTACATCCTCTTAAGAAGAGTAAAATTATATTGGAATTGGTAGACCAGTCCATCACTGTTCCATTGGGATTGGTAGAAGACATTGTGACCACTATCTATGGGTGGTCTTATCCTGCCAACTTTCTGGTAATCAAAGTGGAGAACTACAAAGGGGACTTTCCAATCATCATGGGAAGAGCATGGTTGGGCATCGTAGACACAAGAATGACATAACAGATCTTTCCTTGAAAATATCTAAAGAAAATGCATTTGGAAAGATCGAGAAGAAGAGAGTTCCATACATTGCATACAACGAAAGTGGGTGCAATAGTGTGTAGAAAGTTTGGGTCATAAAGTAAGCATCTATCTCTACATGCAAGTAGTGTGCACTATAAAAAAAAATTCAAAGGTGTCTATACATAGTAGCCACAATACAGGGGGGCATCCAGTGGCTGACTGTTGATTTATAAAGTAGCACACTTTGCATGGAACTAGTTGAGAGCCTAATATGTGAATATGTCACTAGCATGGATGAACTTGAGCAAGTTCATCACCAACTATCTAATGATACAAATGATGATATCTATTGGGAAGAGTTAGAAATTCTTGATAACTTTAAGCAACAACCCCTTGAACTAAAAACATTACCAATTGGAATGGAATATGTATTTTTGAAAAATAAGAAGCTAGTTATAATCAATTTAAGACTTTCTCCAAAATAGAAAGAGATGCTATTGAAAGTAGTTGAAAGATGGTTACCAGCTTTTTCTTGGTCATATCCTGAACTCACAGGGATTGATCCTAGGATATGCTAGCATTACATTTACATAGACCTAGCCATGAAGCCAAAATGATAGCTACAAATGTGGTTGAATCCTAAATTGAAGCAAATCATCAAGGAGGAAATTGAGCAACTCCTCAAGACAAGGTTCAGCTATTCCATTGCAAATAGCAAGTGGGTTAGTCCACTCATAATTGTACCAAAGAAAGGTAATAAGTGGTGGGTCTACATCAATTTTAGGCTACTGAATATGGAAACATTCAAGGATCACTTTTCATTTTCATTTGTTAACTAGGTGCTCGACACAATATTAGGGCATTGCTACTATAGCTTCTTGGATGGTTATAGTGGCTATAAGCAAATTTAAATTGCATCAAAGGACTAAGCAAAGATAACATTCACAAGTCCTTAGGGAACTTTTTCATATCGTAAGATGTTGTTTGGTCTATGCAATGTTGTTGCCAGATTTCAACACCCGGTCTTGAACATCTTTCAACAATAGATCGACAGTGGTGTAGAAATCCTTTGAGCAAGCCTTAGAGCTATATTTGAGTAAGCCTTGGACTACCTTGAGAAAGTGCTGAAACAATGTGTCAAAACTAACTTACAGCTCAATTGGTAGAAAATTCACCTCATGGTCTAGGAGGGCATTGTATTGGGGCACAAACTATCACAAGTAGGAATTCAGGTGAACCCTAAAAAAATAAGGATCATCTAAGGAATAACTCGCCAGCTAGAAATAGTTAAAGATGTTCGATCATTCCTTGGACACACTAGCTACTACTGGCATTTCATAGAAAATTTTTCTAAGATCACAAAATCATTGGCTGATTTAACAAAGAAAGATGCTCCCTTTGTCTAGACCATAGAGTGTGAGAAAGCATTCCAAAAACTAAAGGAAAAGCTTGTATCTATTCCAATCCTACAAGCACTAGATTGGTTCAAACCATTTCACATCATGACAAATGCATTGAATTGTGCTTTGGGAGATGTGCTGACGCAAGTAGATGATAAGAAACATCCATACTACATCCACTATGCTAGCTAAAGCATTGTGGGTGTACAATTGAACTACACCACTACAAAAAAAGACTTGATGGTGATGGTGTTTTCTCTAAAGAAGTTTAGGCACTATGTGCTTCGATACAAGGTGTTTGTGCACATAGACCATAGTGCCATTCGCTTCCTAATGAACAAGAAAATGGTGAGACCTTGTGTCACACATTGGCTAGTGATCTTGTAGGAATTTGATCTTACAATGGTAGATTGAAAGGGCATTGAGAATGTGATTGCTGATCACTTGTCTCGGTTATGATGGGATGACAAAGAGAAGACGGTCCATTATCTGATACATTTCTTGATGAACTTCTCTTTGTTGGAGCAATAACTGAACAAATGTCCAATGAGAAAAAATGGTATGATAACATTCTTACCTATCTTCTCACTCAATAAATGCCACAAGGGTTGGACCACTAGAGGAAATAATAATTTCTTTACTAGGTAAAGCACTTTATGGAGATCAACAGACATCTCTACAAGGTGTGCGTCAATGGCTTGGTTCGTTGGTGTGTCTTTGATGCTAATCAGCTATGCATGCTCCAAGATGCTCATGAAGGTCCTTGTAAAGGACACTATGTTGGGAGATGCATGACCATTAAAATTGTGATGGTAGGGTACTATTGGCCAACACTCTTTAGGGATGCTCACCATTTCATTCAGTCTTGTTAACGATGCCAATGGGATGGTGGAATAACTACTTGAATGGAGGGACCTCAACAATTGATTCAACCATTAGAACCATTTGATATTTGGGGTATTGATTTCATGGGTCCCATCACAACCATGTCAAATGGAAAGGTGTACATCATAGTTGTTGTTAACTATTATACGAAATGGATAGAAGCAATAGTCATCATCAACCATACATCCTCTACCGCTGCTTGGTTTGTACAAAACAATGTTATAAATAGGTTTGGTGTGCCATGTGCATTAATTTTTGACAATGGAACTCATGTTATAGGCACTACTTTTCGAAATCTCATGCAATGCTTGGGGGTTGAACATAAACTCACAACACCTTACGATCCCCAAGCTAATGGTCAAGCTAAGGTTACTAATAGGGAAATCACAAGAATACTAATAAGAACTATTAGCAAGTATAGGAAGGACTAGAGCACAAAAATCAATGATGCCATTTGCGCCTATCACTCAATGTGGAAACTTCCTATAGGCTACTCTCCTTATGAGCTTATGTATAGAAAATTACCAACACTTCCTATTCAATCTAAATTTCGTACACTTTCAACGGCTTGTGACCTTGACCTTGACTTAAGTTTAGCCCAAAAAGAAAGATTGATGACTCTCAACCTGATAAGCAAAAATTGATTAGTGGCCTTATCATATAATGAGTTGCACAAGGCTTTGAACAAAAAACTTCATGACCTAAAAATTAGAAAAGTTAAATTTCAACCAAGAGATAAGGTTCTCTACCAGAACACCATACACGTACCTCAACAAACTAAGTTCTATACTTTGTGGGAAGGACCTTATATCATTTATGAAACTTTTCTTTTAGGGGTCATGATGATCTATAAACCTGAGAGCCCAAGCAAGAAATAGCTAGTTAACATCCAACAAATTAAGCCTTTCCATGAGCATATGCCAGCTAACACAACAAGCACCTCATCTAATGGACAACCATGCTCCATATTTCAAATCTCCTCCTTTTAACTTAATCATGGGGGAGATGGCCAACCATGCTAATCATTCAGATGGATCTTCAATTTTTCAACTTTTTTGTTTTACACAATTTTCATTTTACAACTTTTTTTTTTACATCTTTTTGTTTTTATCTTATTAATATTTTTTAATTTTTTTATACCATCATTAGTACATTTGATATTTCATGAATAATTTACACTTTCTTCTATGTTTTATTTTATTTGGTGTGATTTTATAACTTTTTGTTAATAAGTGCCAAGTACATTGGTAATTCGTTACTTGATGGTGGTATGTACTATATTTGTTATTTGATTGTTGGTGTCTGGTTTCTAGATTTAAATTTCATTATGGATAATTAGGACATGGTTTCTTTTTTATGTAATAGGTAGTGAGTTCACACTCTATGGTTTTTCTTGTTTTGAAAACCTGAAGCCCCCTTTTCATTAATAAAACTTTAATAAATTTGTCACTTTGGTAGTTTCTAGAATTGGGAAGGATTCAAAGGTTTGAACAAGGTGTGGCTTCAAGGAGATTCAATATTCTTTGTACTTTTCTATTTGCCTGGGTGCATATGTGTTTCTATGAATTTTTTTCCATTCTATGCCAATCAATAAAGGAAGTTAAATAAGTCCTTGCATGATGTGGTTCTCATTGAAAAAAAAATGATGAGAATTCAAAGCATACCCCTTGGAAAAAATAAATGCATACGTCCTTACATGGTGTGGTGCTCATAAAAAAATGAGGTTTCAAAGCACACCCGTTGGACAAAATAAATGCATGTGTCTTTGCATAGTGTGGTTCCCATTTCAAAAAAAAATATATATATAGTGGAAATTCAAATCACACCCCTTAGACAGAATAAATGGGCTACAAGCATTGGTTATGGGAGTCATCTCCTCTAACTAAGGCCCTTACTTACTTCCTACTTCTTCTCTAATTTGGATCTTAGAATGTTGATGCAAAGTCACTAAAAGTGGTTGGTTTTGGTCTGGACTAAGGATGGATCCTATTAAGTCATTTAACCACAAAATCCATAAGGGACTTCATGTGACTATCATTAGGAATTTCATTCCACTCTCTCTCTCTTATCCATCTATGCTTTTCATGTTCCACTTCACTGCGAGTTTCATGTTTTGGTTTGATGTCTTAGTTTGATGTGTTGGAATTCTTAGTTAGTTACTTTAGGGTTTTTGTACTTAATCTTCTATAACCATTAATCATCCATGGAGCCCATAGACTCTTTGGTTTGAAGTTATGAAAGGGCATAAAAGGCATGTGNGGGGGGGGGGGGGGACCCACTTGCATATCTTTTGATTGGGTTAGTTAAGTTCTTTATCCTTAGACATTTTCACTATCAAATTCTTCTTGTTTACCCCATTAATGACATCCAATTATACACATCTTCATAACAGTTTTAGTGAATTCTTCTTTTCATTGTTGTGAATTTTTATACACTCTTCAAATATCTCCTTGTATTGAACTCTTTCAAATCTAATGGATTTCTTATCTATTTTACCCTATTTGTCAACCTTCCTACTACCACTATCAAAGAAACCAATCTACCACAATCACAACTTAGCCAAGTGTAACCATCGATGAGAAAAGGCATTTAATGACTATGTGTTACAAATTACATACTAATTCATGATCTTGTTATGATTGCAGTGGGAAGCATGGATTGGAAGTAGGACTATCTTCACTAAGGATGATGCAGTAGTACCACATAATGAGAATTGTTCATGATCGAAGGATTTCTTCTCTCTCTCTCATTCTCCTGATGCCAAGAGGTGTTAGATGTTAATATTTTCTAGGGTGTTCACTCCTCTTCTCATGAACATCCAATGTTGTAAAAATTGTAATTCCATACACTTGGGCACTCAGATTCTATCTATTTGTTTCATCTGAGTCAGTTTGTCATGTCAGTCAATAATCCCATACCTACCAAATATGTTATATTGTAAATAACTTATTCCTCCTCTTCTTTACTCAAGGACGAGTTTTCATTCAGTTGTGGGGTATGATGAATTACCATTTGATGTTGGCTATGACATTGGATACATAATGTTGGGTCTTGGATTTGATGTTGGATGTCCAAAATTGGGGTATATACCCTAAGTCTATAAATACCATGCTTGGGCTCTAGTTTTGAAAGTAATTCATTAGTCATTTTTAGTTTTCAATCAAGGTGGTGAAGCTCTTCCTATTTATTCTCCCTAGAGTTAGGATATTTTTTGAGTTCCCACGTAAGGAGTCTAAAGTGTGTACAATTCTTTGTTTGAGTACTGATGTACCTAAGCACAGTAGTGTGACAATCCTTTTAGCATTGAGAATAGCTTAATATTTTCTTTAATGCATTCTACTTTCTTGTTCTTTACTTTAATGCATTTGATTAAGCACTTTATTTCCAGCAATTAATGAACACGAGCACAACCGCTTTGAATATTCATATAGTACTTGGTAATCCAACAATGCTTAATGTTTGGTAGCCCAGTAGTGCTATATGTGTTTAGGATGTGTCGAAGAAAGTGGGACAATTACTTATGTTAGGCTAGCTAGGTGATAGACACTAGTTTTTAATCTACTCTACCCTTATTCTTGTTGTAGGTGATTACATCCATAAAATATAAAAAGTGATAAAAATTCATATACCTCAATTACACTTAAATGATACCCTTGAGCCTCACAGTGTAGTTGGGAAGGCAACAAACATTCTCAACACTATTTCACTTCCTAGAGGAACTAGTGTATGAGATAACTATAGGTCCATAGAATTCGACCAGAGTACATGTAATGCCTTACCATGATGTTCAAAAATAGGATATTAGAAAAAATTTCAAAAATTTTGAAATGAACATCCCTAGCCCCCATGACTAATGAGTGTAACTCCAAAAGTGCATGATAAATAATTAAAACCAAAGGTCTGATTCAAAAGATGGAGAAGAAATATTAGTGGATATGGAAATAGAAAAGTAGGAGAAATTAGTGAAGCAGATGAGAAGTAGTCCCAAAATCATGAATAAATTTAGAGAAACCATTAGTGATGTTCTAGAAGATGTGAAGTTTAGTTCAAAGCAATGATCAACAAAAGTTATGCAAGTGGGCACCCAAGAAGTTAAATGTAGACCATGCCTTTGTTCTAAACAACACACAACTACCTTGGTTGGGATGTTGCAATATACTATACAAAACCAAAAGGCTCATAATAGCATGCAGTAGTAAAGTGAATAATGGAATGAGAAGGGATTATAGAGATCGCGATGCAAGATGTTTTACCATGTTTGCAATAGGTTCTTGTGTCAAATGTGATTAAAATGATCATCACACCTATTTGTCAAAGTTTAGACCAAGTTCATACCATGAACAATGACCTCACATTGATGTGTTCCTTCTTGCTAACCATCATGAGTCCACAACCATTAGAAAGAATGATCATCACTTCAAAAGAGAAGAAAATAGAAGAATGAAGGAAGGGCCTTAGTTAGAGGGGTGCCTTCAAGCATGGGTAACATGTCTTTCCAACCTCATAACCAATGCCTTCAAGCATGGGAAACATGGTGTTCCCACTCGATTAATCCATTCCTACAATGCTCCACCAAACTCTTATGTAGCTGGGAATCCAAGGGCTTCATGTTAAATATGTTGTGTAGGATAGTGACACCAGGGATTATTACCCCACAAATGCATAGTGTCTGAGGGATCGACAGTTAGAGTAGTGTTATAAGTTTGCGAAGGGGAAGTGGTCCAATGATTACCCTTTCCAAATATACCAAAAAGATGGTGGATAACCCTTCTTTGCGAATTTTTTCATATAGAGAGATTCCTCTCCTTGACTTTAATGAAGGAGGTTAAAACTAGAACTTGTAGTCCATGATACATAATCCTAGTTCTAGCAAGCACAAATCCCATGACAAAGGGAGATCCAAATAGGAGTCATGGCAGGGATGTGGGTAAGCAGCGTGATCATGGTCATGGCCATGACCATCAAAGAGGAGGTGGCTAGCACCATGATGATGCTAGTCCTTCTTCCTCTTCACCTTCATTGTCATTTTCTTCCTCTTCTAGCTATGAATGCAACCACAGGTGATGCAATTGTGATGGAGCTGATTAACGGGATCAAGATGATCATAGGAATCATCGGGCAAGTTGATATCCAGGGCATGGGCATTTAAGAGAGGTCCATCACCATGAGAGAAGAGGTAGTAGAGGACATCATAGGCACTAGGGTCATGGCTATGATGAGCCTTTTCTTATCACCTGAAGCATGCTAAACATAGCAAAGGTAGTGAGACTTTTGACAAGGCACATGAAAGATAGCAAGATCAAGCAATTTGATATGAACAACATCCCCTAGTTTGAGGAGGAATATAACTCTAATCCAAAAAATCATCTACAAGCTTTTCACAATGCTTGTGCCTTATAAAACATAGAAAATGACTGGCAAAAGCTTAAGTGGTTTCCCAAGATACTCATCAAAGAAGCAAAATGTTGGTACCAATCCTTGGAGATAGAATCAATCCATAAATGGAGTACGATGCTCAAACTATTTAATGACAAGTATCAAACGTACTCCCGAGTGTTCAATCTAAGAAGGTAGATCCAAGCTTGGAAGTAAAGAAGACATGAGTCCTTAGATGCTTCCATTGGTAGATATTATTTCTTATTATTCTAATGCCCTAGCCATGATTACTCTCAATAAGAACAACTTCACCACATCATAGATGGACTTTGCTATGAAACAAGGAGAACTCTTGGTATCTATGCCCAAGGAAGACTATTAGAATTAAAAGCCCATCAAATTCAAAGGTTGATTGAGCAAGTAGCAAGAAGAAGGAGAGTTCAGAAAATGCAAAAGTGTAGAATAATGTAACTAAGATCCTTCCATTTGCAAGAGGGAGATTCAATTTTATGGTAGTAATGAGGAATCATGACTTGACGAGGTGGTGAACTGGAAAACCTTGCTAATTCAAAAATTTACCCCTAAAATTTTTGCTAAGATAGATCAATTATGGGACTCTATGGATAGAAGATTTCAAGTTGTTCTTAAAATTGCTAAAGAGTCCAAAAAACAAAGTAGTAATCGTGACTGCAAGAGGCGAAAGGAAGTTAAACATGCCAATCAAAGGGGTAAGGGCAAGATTACTACAGTAGAGGAAGTTGCAGAAATTGAATTAGATAATGATGGTGGGTGTGACATCTACTAATATGAACATCCTAAGGGATGTTTACCCCATCGTGTCACACTTATAGGAGTCTAGGATGTGTGCTCTAAATCCCTAACTAGCAAAAAGAAAAACACCCAAAATATTACCTTATCCTTAAGGAAATCATAGGTAGTTCCATCAGCAACAATAATATTATCCAAGTGAAACTCCATCATCGAGTAGTATCAGTAATGGCAACAACCATAATCATAGGCGCTACCACTACCAAGGTAGCAGTACGCTTATAGACAACCAGATCCATATGGGTATTATGGTTAACAACCCATGTCTCCACATGACTCTTCTAGTCATGTTTCTCCTTTCCAACATCACTACTATCCTCCCAAATTATAGAACTCATTCTCCACATTCCAAGAAGGATACCACATTTTTTTCTTATCCTCCTCTTATTCATGCACTTATTCTTCCCCCCTTAATGGAGCAACCATTCATGTAGGGTGAATTTCCAACCCAATCATAGCAACATAATGCTACCATGATTGTCAATCTAAAACTAGCTAATCAACTGAGTGGTTCAAAGCCTCATGCTCATAAAAGACCATTTTTCTAATCCAACAACCCTACTAATCCCTCACAAACTAAAGTAGCTGGTCATCATGATCTTTCCTCATTCTCTACAAACCATTCCATTAGGAACCCTTCAAACCAAATGTCACCCAAAATCCATACTATTATTCTCACTCATGTCAGATTTGATTGGATCCAAGCTAGAAACCTTCCTAAGAAATTAACTAATCCTAGGAGTCCTCTTATCTATTTATAGATTCTAGGGAATGAACCATGTAAAGCTCTTCTTAATGCAAGATCCAATGTTAACTTGATTTCTCATGAAATGAACACTACCTGGAACCTACCACTTCTCAAGAAGAGAAATATTCAATTGAAATTAGCAAACCAATCCTTTACTATTCCATTGAGACTAGTAGAAGACATTGTGACCATTGTCTATGGGTGGTCTTATCCTATTGATTTCCTAGTAGCCAAGGTTAAGAACTATAAGGGGGACATACTAATCATTATGGAAAGGGCATGGATAACCACTATTGATGCAATAATGAGCATAAGAGATCTTTCCTTGGAAATATTTAAGAAAAATGTAGTTAGAAAGATCAAGAAGAAGCAAGTTCCATGCATCGCATAATTTATGAACCACTAAGGCATCGCATAAGTTCCATGTAATGCCTTAGAAAAATTTTAGTATTTAATAAGATGGATCAATGATCTAAGCAAAATTTATGTTTCTTTTCGGTAAGTTTTTTTTATTAGTATCATTGTCAATCATGATGTAGGAATTATAGCACATAGTTAAAAAATTATTCTATGTTATTCACCTAAGGAAGAGATAATTACACATGACAATGAGACCACATAATTCTTCCCTCCACTTTTAAATAATAAAAGGTTCTTGTCATGGAAATAATGTGATCATAATCACACTAAATAACTTCAATGAACTCATGACCACTATGCCTTAAAGAAAGAAGGAAGCACCAAGAGGCTATGAGAAAGGATGTGATATCAAGGGAATTTGCTAATTCCTTGAAACTTCATCCTAGTTTCCATTGGCCCACATTGCTAGACCACCACTCTTATTTGTATTTTTATTAGGAAAAAATATTTTAAATATTCATGTTTCCTTGACCTTTAGTAAGTGATGAGCCGTGATATCGTGTACACGATATCCCGTCGGCCACTGCAATATTGCGTACACGATATTGCAGCCTGTCGTCATGTCTTTAAATAAGTAGTGACTTTTCCTTTTTCAAACATTGAGAGTTAGTCCCTTAGCCAAACTATAGTATTTTTACCATTCCAGAGTTAGAATAATTTTTGTGTGCCCACAGTAGGAGTCTCAAAGTGAACGGATCTTTATTCGAGCAAATTGTACCTGAGCACACATTTGTGTATGGCAATAAAGACAAACTTTCTGATAAACCTTGTAGCATATGGACTAAGCTAAATAGGATTTAATTATTGTTAAATGTTTAAATGTTTTCCTAGATAATTAATCTCTCTCAACCATTGACTCTCCTAGTTAAGTGCATTCAGTACGACCGCTTTGAGCACGTGTGTAATGCTTGGTAACCCAGTAACAAGTAGCGTTTGGTAATCCCAACAGCATTGCACTGGTTCAGGGTGTGTGCAGCAAGTGGGAATAGATACTGGTGCTAGGAAAATTAGAGCATAGTTAGTGAATAGTTAATATAAGTTAGTCATTTAGTTCTCCTCATCTTTCCCCTATTAGCATAGGCATTAAAAAGATAAAAGATATAAAAATCACATACCTCAAGCTTACTTAACCATACAACCGGAACAATACAAGTAAGCTTGGGAAGATAGTGATTGATTAACCTTAAGTGTTCCATTAATGCATGTAAGCACTTAGTCCTTGGAGTTCTACTAGATCATGTGTGAGACGCTTGTATTGGTATGGTTGAGTGTAGGGGTACCTTGCCAGTCATCATTGGCGACGTTGCCGAGGACTTAGTTGTTTGTGTGCTACATAGAACTTAGGAAATCATCCATATCATTGGGAAGCTAGAACAAATCCTTAGGGTTGATCAAAGGAAAAATAAGATAATGGTAAATAGCACATCGAATAAGAAAAAAATGTCTTCTTCTTCGCACAAAAGCATTTCACCGCCTAGGACCAACACTAGAGATAGTTGGCGGCACAACACAAGTAACCAAGATCCACCAGTGCCTCAATAGTTCCGTGTGGTATATATTCATCACAATGAGTATGTACCTAACTTTACCTTTATCGTCCATCAAGATGAACAACTACGTTGGAGAGACTTGGAGGGTAACATAGTGTTGCCTCTAGATTGAGCAGTCCCCAACATGCTCCTTCGTGCTCTTGCATGAATAGGCATGTCACAATTGTACATAGAGTACGTTGCATGCGACTATGACACAAGGGATTACCATCCCACAGAAGCGTAATGTCAAAGGGACTTGTGGCAGGAGAGATACTATACATCATTGAAGGGCAAAGGGCCGCATAATGCTCCACTCGTCTTAAGCAAAATTGAGGGTGGTGAACCTATTCCAATAGGCTCTCCACAAAACAATGTTCCCTCTCCTAATGATGTCCAAGAGGTGGTGTATTAGAACCTACACTCCATAATTCATAATCCTAGTTCTGATCCCCACAAACACCAAGTGTTCAATGAGGGAACACAAACACATGATAAGGGCGGGCATTTTGATTGTCATCATGATCGGGGCCAAGACCACAGAAGAGAAGTTAGGAAACATCATCATGGCGATGGTTCTCCTTCTCCTCCACCTTCATCATCACATTCACCCTCTCCTTCAGTATTAGAATGTAGTCATAAGGAACCTAACTATGATGATAAGGGTAAACAGAGTGAGAAACCTCGATGAGAGAGTCAAGAGTGAGGACGAAGGCATTCTAGGAAATCAAGGCATGGAAGAAGGGAGAGTAGGGAATTGCGTAGACATCACATATGCTATGAAAGAAATGACAATGAAGAACCCATACTCACAACCCAAAGCATGTTAGACATCATGGAGGCCATAAGAATTCCTACAAGGGACCAAAAAGATAGCAGGATCAAGAGATTAGACATGAAAAACATCTGACGATTTGAGGGGGGATACAACGCTGATCCTCAAAACCAGTTACAAGAATTTCACAATGGATGTGCCTTGCAAAAAATTGAGAATGAAAGGAAAAAGCTAAAGTTGTTTCCAAGGACACTACTAAAAGAAGCAGAAAGTTGGTACCGGTCCTTAGAACTGGAATCCATTCAAAGGTGGAGTACGATGCTAGAACTATTTAACGATAAGTATCAAACATACTCCCAGGTGTCCAACCTATGAAAGAACAGCCAAGGATGGAAGCAAGGAACTCATGAACCCTTGGATGCTACCATGGGCTGATACTATGCACTGTTACATCATTTCCCAGGCCATGGTTACTCACAACAGGATCAACTACACCATCTTGTTGATGGACTTAGGCATGAAACTAGGAGAATCCTTGGAACATATGACCAAGGGAGATTATCAGAGCTTAGGTCCCATTAGATCCATAGATTGTTGGAGAAAGTAGCTAAGGAAGAAGGAGAGCTATGTAAGAGAGAAAGTGTAGAAGAGTACAACTGCGATCCTTCCCTTTGAAAAAGGGAAGTAAGATTCTTTGAGGAGGAGGAAGAGTCACCACTTGAAGAGATGGTGCATAGGAAAACCTTGCTGCTCAAAAAATTAACAATAGAAGTTATAGAAAGGTAGACCAAATGTGGGACTCCTTAGATAGTAGATTTTAAATCGTTCTCAAAATTGTAGAGTCTAAGGAGCGAGGTAGTGACTATGATAAAAAGAAAAAGAGAGACATGGACCATGCACGTAAGAAAGGTAAGGGAAAAATGGCCATCACCGAAGAGGTTGTTGATTCTAATGCAAAAAATGATGGTGGATGTAAGATATGCTAGTATAACCATCTTAATGGATGTTGCCTAGTAATCTCACATCTGCAAGAGTCTGAGGTGTATGCACTTAACCCATGACTTAAGAAATGCAAAGCACCCCGAAGGTTACGTTTTCCCCAAGGTAACCCAAGGTAGTTCCACCAACCTTTAACATATTATCCAAGTGGAACTCTGCCACAACCTATTGAGCAACACTAGTAATGGCAATATCGACAGTCATGGGGGATGCCACCACCAAGGCAAAAATACCCTTACCAGCAACTGGATCCATATGGCTATTATGTGCAGCAACCAATCTCTCCACATGACTCTGTTGGTGACATGACTCCACAATACAAGAGTATTATAGGACTCCTTCTCCTAGGGGAGACACACCACATACATACCATCCTCCAAATCCATCCACATCTCTCACATCGATAGCTCCATTATCACCTGCTCCAACAATGGAAGGGGTACTCCCCACTCAACCGCAGCAACTCACAAGGGCTGTGAATCCTCAACCCGTAGTTGGTTCTGACAACCTTATGCAGAAAAGATCTTTCTTTAGAACCAACAATCCAACCAAGCCCTCACCATGACAAGTAGTTGAACATCTAAACACCTCCCTACCAAGTAAAGATTTGGGGCCTCCTTCAACCCAAAAGTTGAGCTTAACGCACACGAGTATGTTAACACATGATGTTACTAACTAGATTAAGGTGGGCCACCTTCCCAGGAAATTCTTTGATCCTGGGAGTCCTCTAATCTATCTCCAAGTGATTAGGAATGAACCATGTAAAGCTCTTTTGGACTCAGGTTCCAGAGTCAACTTAATATCACAAGAAATGTATAAAGCTTGGAACCTACCTCCATTAAGGAAGAGTAACATCTGACTAGAGCTGGCTAACAAGTCCATCACTATCCTTTTGGGACTTGTGGAGGACATTGTTACCACTGTATGTGGTTGGTCATATCCAGTTGATTTCCTAGTGATACAAGTAAACAACGGTAAAGGGGACTTCCCAATAATAATGGGAAGAGCATGGCTTAGTACTATACATGCACGCCTAGGAATCCATGATCTTTCCTTGAAAATATCCAAGAAGAACACTTTTGGAAATATTGAGAAGAAGAAAGTTCCATGTATCGCATATAGTGACATAGGGTTCCATTGCGTGTAGAAATCATGGGTTATGCAAGGTTTAGCATTGCCTACATACAATGTGCACAAGACATCAATATACAAAAGTGCCTATATGCAGTAGCCACCTGACAAGAAGACACCCAGTGGCTAATGGCTGATCAAGAGAGAAATTCGCTAACATGCATGGAACTCACTGAGGGAATAACTAGTGCTTACATTGAAAGCATAGACACACTGGAGCAAGTCCATTTCCAACTTCCAAACCTTAACCTCGAAAACATCAATTCAGGGAAGTTGGAAATTCTTGAGAGATTTAAACAAGAGCCCCTAGATTTGAAACCATTGCCCACTGGTCTGGAGTATATGATCCTCAAAAATGGAAAACCGGTGATCATCAACACAAGACTTATTCCCAAACAAAAATAAAGACTACTAAAAGTGATAAACAAGTGGTCAAAAGCCTTTTCCTAGTTATACCCTGAGTTAACCAGAATAGATCCTAGGATATGCTAGCATAGGATTTACACGGACCCCTCTAGGAAACCTTGAAAACAACCACAGAGGCGATTGAACCCAAAATTGAAACAAATAGTAAAAGAAGAGATAGAAGAGCTTCTTAAGGTTGGGTTCATATATCCCATTACTAATAGTGAATGGGTTAGCTCTCTAGTGATCATGCCTAAAAAGGGAGGCAAATGGAGGATGTGTATATATTTTAGGCTGTTGAACATGGCAACATTCAAGGATCACTTTCTATTGCCATTCGTTGACCAAGTCTTAGACACCATAGTAGGGCATTGTTATTATAGTTTTCTAGATGGTTATAGTGGATACAACTAAATATGGATAACAGTAGAAGATCAAGCCAAGACAACGTTTACTAGTCCTTGGGGAACATTTGAATATAAATAAATGCCATTTGGCTTGTGCAATGCTCCTACCATGTTTTAATGCCCAATTCTAAGCATATTCCAACAACAGATAGGAAATGGAGTAGAAGTATTTATGGATGAATTCTCCACTTATGGAACAAGCTTTGATCAAGCCTTGGATCGATTAGAGCAATTGCTAAAAAGATGCATAGAAACCAACTTAAGGCGCAATTAGTAGAAAATCCATTTGATGGTCCAAGAAGATGTAGTACTTGGGCATACGATTTCACATTCAGGAATAGAGGTAGACCCAAATAAATTTAGGGTTATCCAAGGAATCACTCGATAACCAGAAACTGTCAAAGACATTCGGTCATCCCTTGGACACATTGGCTACTATAGGAGATTCATTGAGAACTTCTCCAAGATTTTCAAACTGTTCATAGAACTAAAAAAGAAGAATGCACCATTCAAATGGACCAAGGAATGAAAATGAGCATTCCAAACTTTAAAACAAAAGCTTGTGGAAACTCCCATTCTACAAGCCCCTGACTGGTCCAAACTGTTCCATATAATGACTGATGCATCCAATTATGCCTTAGGAGATGTACTTACACAATTAGATGACCAAAAACTTCCTTATTACATCCACTGTGCAAGTAGGAATATCTCCGGTGCACAACTTAACTACACAACTATAGAAAAATAATTAATGACTGTAGTGTTTGCACTGGACAAGTTTAGGCACTATGTGTTAGGTTACAAATTGTACATTCATATAGATCATAGTGCAATTAGGTTCCTCATGAACAAGCTAACGGTTAGCCCTCGTATTATATGATGGTTGGTAATCCTACATGAGTTCAATCTAATGATGATAGATTGAAAGGGCATTGAGAATGTAGTTGCAGATCACTTATCTTGGTTGCATTGGGATAGCAAGGAGGATGAATACACAATATCCGATCATTTTCTTGACAAATCCCTCTTTGCTGGTATAGTGAATAACCAACCCATGGAAACAAATTGGTATAGTAGCATTCTCACCTATCTCCTTTCCCAACAAACACCACAGGAGCTAGACTTTAGGAAGAAGAAACAGTTTCTTCACAAAGCCAAGTACTTCATGGAGATCAACGGACAACTTTACAAAGTCTGTCCTGATGGCTTGGTTTGATGGTGCGTACCCGATGTGGACCAACTAAGAGTTCTCCAAGACGATCATGAGGGCCCTTGTGGGGGTCACTATGCAACGAGATGAATGGCTATTAAGATCTTTCTTGTAGGATATTATTGGCCAACATTATTTTAGGATGCCCATCAATTTGTCCAGTCCTGTGAACATTGTCAATGTGATGGGGGAATGACTACTGAATGGAGGGTCTGCAACAATGAATTCAACCTTTGGAACCCTTCGACATTTGGAGAATAGATTTTATGGGGCCCATTACACCAATGTCCAATGGAAAAGCTTACATCATTGTTGGTGTTCACTATTTAACAAAATGGGTTGAAGTAGCTGCTGTTATAGACTGCACATTGTCTATAGCTGCATGATTTGTGCAACAACAAGTCGTAAATAGGTTTGGTGTGCCACGTGCACTTATCTCGGATAATGGAACACACATCATGGGTGCAACATTTGGAAGTTGATGCAACGCTTAGGGGTTGAACATAAATGGACTACACCTTATCACCCCCAAGCTAATGGCCAAACCAAGGTTACTAATTAGGAGATTACTAAAATATTAACAAGGACAATTAGCAAATATAGGCGAGATTGGAGCACTAAACTAAATGATGCTCTCTGGGCATACCACTCCACTTGGAAACTCCCTACTGGCTACTCTCCCTATGAGTTAGTATACGGAAAACTTCCAAAGCTTCCAATTCAAACCGAGCTCTATACACTATCCATTGCATGTGACCTCCACCTTGACCTTGATCTAGCACAAAAACAAAGATTGGCAACTCTAAATGTGCTAGACGAAAATCGATTGGTTGCCCTGTCATCAAATGAGTTGCACAAGGCATATAATAAGCAACGTCATGACTTGAGAATTTGCAAGGTTAAGTATCAACCGAGAGATAAGGTCCTCTACTGGAACCCCACACATGTGCCACAATGCACAAAATTTCAAACATTGTGGGAAGGGCCTTACATTATTCATACAACCTTTCCCTTAGGGGCCATGACCAGATACAAACCTGAAAGCCCTGATAAGAGATTATTGGTCAATGTGCAACAAACCAAACCCTTCCATGAACTTAAAATAGCCAATGCACATAATACCTCTGAAAGAGGCTAACCTTGCTCATTATTTTGGATCTCCTCCTTTCAACTCAGTCATGGGGGAGATGGCCACCTATGCTAATCATTTGAGGCCCTCAGTTCCTTTTTAAGTTTTTTTTTACACATTTTTGTTTTACAAATTTCTTTAACTTTTCTTGTTTTTTTACAACATCATTTATACTCTTTCATTTCTTTGTGTGTTTGTTTATTTTGTTTAATTCATTACCTAATAAGTGCTCCTGATGATGGTATGAAGTGTATTCCATTGATTGCTAATGTTTGGTTTTTATCTTTGAGTTATAATGTTGATACTAAAGTATGGTTGTTTTGATATAAAAGGAAATGAGTCCATGTCATCCATACATCCATGAATTTCTATAGTCTCTCTTGTCTTGGAAATGTACAGTCCCTTTCTTAATAACAGAACTATCAACAAATTGGTGACTAGGCATTTCTCAAACTACAGAAGGACTCAAGGATTGAAAAGGGTGTGAATTCAAGGGGATTTGATGCATTTGTGTTGGCCTTTCTCTTGGGTGCTTGGATGTTTCCTTCTTGAGTCTTCTTTAACATTCTGACGTTACTCCATTATCAGGAAGCTGAGCTAATAAAAATAATAAGTCTTTGCATGGTGTGGTTCTCATGCATAAAAAAAAGTAAGAATTCAAAGCACACCCCTTAGATGAAATAATCATCTAGGCTACAAGCATTAGTTATGGAACTCAACAAACATGTTCCCTCTAACTAAGGCCCTTTCTCGCTTCCTACTTTCTTCTTTTTTGTTTCATCGGAATGGTGGTGACTCTATGATGGAGGCATTCATGTTACTTTAGGAGGATGGATTGGATGAATGTATTAATGTGAAGTCACTAGATGAGGTTGGTTTGAGATCTACTAAGTCATATTAACCATTAACACACAAGGGGCTATACACCACCTTGTTCTTGAGACTGCATTCCATTCTCTTCTTCCATCTGTCTTCTCCATTTTTCATCTCATTGCTGATTGTATCAATAGTCTATATCTTGGTTGATGCATTGTTTTCTTTTTCATAAATTCTTGTGGTTAAGACTTTAACTCTTACTTAAAAATGACATTTCTAGAGCCTATGAAATCTTTAAATGTGGGATTATCAAGGCATTAAGGGCATGAGCCTACTTTGGGGAGGACCCATTGGCATTCCTATTTGGTGCATCCGTTAATTTCTTTCCCTTAAACATTTCTACAATTACCATTTATTTTGTTCATTTTCACCTATGTCATCCATTTTATCAATGTTTCCATTGTTTCTTTTTCTCCATCTTTCTTATTCCTTATATTTTTCCATTCTCTTGCTACTGGAGGTTCGCTCTCAGTCATGGGGGTTCTGGTCCAATTTTTTCAATTTTTTCTTAACCCCTAAACCTCAGGTAGTCACTAGTATTATATCTCCAGATCTGCATTAGCCATATCACAACTCAGCCAATGGACCTTGCACTAAGGCAAGGTATTAACTGCATTGTGATTCATTTACCCTTGCTAATATAACACTGTGTTTTGTGTGTAGATGAAAATCATACAACAAGGAATTGGATTTGGAGGAAACACTTAGAATGGACTGGTGCTAGAGTAGTTATGAAAGGAATAGGATTGATGGAACACTTATGGATGGACAATAGGAAGTGTAATCTTTGCATCGGCAGCAATAGACTTCTTCTTTTGTCTCTCTCTTCTCTCTTCTCTCTCAACTACCAAATAAGTCTACATGTCAAATGTGTTTAGTGTTCACTCATTGTCATGAACACTAATTTTGTCATGTATTGTAATGATGATCCATTCACATGTCACACCATTCACCATTAGTATTATTCAAGTCAAATAATCCCATACCTTTCCAATATTTTGTAAGGAACTTGAGGATGAGTTTTCATTCACTCATGGGGGTATGATGAGTTGCGATATCGTGTCAGCCCCTGTGATATTGCATACATGATATCGCAGCCCCCCATCATGTCTATAAATAAGAGGCAGCTTTCCCTTATTCAAACATCGAGAGTTAGTCCCTTAGCCAAACTATATAAGTTTTACCATTCCAGATTTAGAATAATTTCCATGTGCCTGCAGTAGGAGTCTCAAAGTGAATGGATCTTTATTCAAGAAATTTTTACCTGAGCACACATTTGGGTACAGAAATAAAGATGAAATTTTTGATAAACCTTGTAGCATATGGACTAAGCTAAATAGGATTTAATTATTGTTAAATGTTTAAATGCTTTCCTAGATAATTAATCTCTCTCAACCCTTGACTCTCCTAGTTAAGTGCATTCAGTATGACCACTTTGAGCACGTGTGTAACGCTTGGTAATCCAATAACGAGTAGCGTTTGGTAATCCCAGTAACATTGCATTGGTTCAGGGTGTGTACGACAAGTGGGAACGGATACTGGTGCTAGGATAATTAGAGCTTAGTTAGTGAATAGTTAATATAAGTTAGTCATTTAGTTCTCCTCACCTTTCCCCTATTAGCATAGGCGTTAAAAATAAAATATATAAAAATCACATACTTCAAGCTTACTTAACCATACAACTGTGACAATACAAGTAAGCTTGGGAAGATAGCGATTGATTAACCTTAAGTGTTCCATTAAGGCGTGTAAGCACTTAGTCCTTGGAGTTCAACTGAATCGCACGTGAGATGCTCGTATTCGTATGGTTGAGTGTAGGGGTACCTCACCCCTCATCAATAAGGTAACAAAAATAAATAAATAAATAATTCTCATAAAAACATTCTTGTAATGCCCCTAAAAGGGCATTTTACCCATGTCCAAAAGTAGAATGCTTCTATGTATTTTATGATCCCTTAGACTAGTCAATTCATGTGACTAGATAGACATGTGAACCATGTTCAAAGGTATTCCTTTGATGTGATTAGCATTGGCCATGTGATTGGAAAGACATGCAACCCATTTCTAAACATGTATCATTGACTTGTAACATAAGGTTTAGAACTTTCAAAATTCTACTTAATTAATTATTTTAATGTTTTGAAATTATTTTAATTATTGAAGTGTGTATGTATTCATGTAATGATAAGTTGGATCCATGATAATAGTCCCAAGAATGATGTGATGTGATTTTACTAGTAATGGATGGATTTGGTTTGGAATCCTAACAAGTATGATGGTCATTTTAACCACACCTACCATGTTGGAATTATTATGACCATGGTAAAGTACCACACATTCCATTTTCTCTATCTTTGCAAATGTATCGTACCTCATTGATATTATGCAATTATGATTTCTTTAGTTATGTGTAATATAGCAAAGGTTTTCTAGCGAAGCTCAATGTGTGTCTATTGGGATTTAATCATGATTGACATTTAACTTCTAATACACCCATGAACATCTCTAGAAGTGATTATGCAAGGGTAACATGAGCAAGAGGTTTCGTTAAGGAGGATCCACTTGGATAACTCTTGTCAACCACATCTATAGACTAACCTAATAGTATTTAACTCCCTTAGGAGTAAAATGAACAATGTTTCTTATTTTCATGAAAATTTATGGAACTATTTTTCATATGTTTTTTTCTTATTTTAAGTAATTTTTAATGATTTTTAATTGATTCTTCACTATCTTTACTAAATTTCACTATCTTTGAATATTAATAAGTTAATTTTCATGATTTTCAAATTTTAAGAATGTCAATGGTACCTACCTCTTAGCCTAGTGGATCCTAGGAGGCTTTAAAAACTAGAAAAGATTAATTTCATTGATTATAAATCCTAAAAATTCAAAGTAAAACTATTATCCATGAGTAGAGAATGAGACATTACAACTATGATGTTGGTCATAAAAATTGTTGATCAATTTCCTATTTTTGTAAGTTAAAACTTGTAAATGGAGAAGTGAATTTTGCTAGCTATGCTTGTATGTAGACTTGAGGTGATTTAGGATATTGAATGAAAAACATAGCATTTAGTTACCAATAATCATTAAACTTCTAAATAAAGATAGCCACCAAGCTTTTTACTAACTCTTCTTTATCAATGATCTTTTCTAATATAATTTTCTTTAAGTTTTTAAGAAAAACTTAAACCTTAATAAGTTACAAAAATAAATAACATGGAGTAAGATGAAAAAAGGATAATTTTACTTACCAAATGATATTTCATTTCCTTTATCTAACTCTTCTTCAAGCCACTTACAACTAGCTTCATTAGTCGCTTATGATTTCTTAGTAGGTAGAATGTTTTCTAATCTTAAGGTAGAAATTGTTGAATCATCTTGCATCAATGTATTCAAGTTATTATCATTTATAGTATCACCTAATAGCAAATTAGTTGCTTTTTGTTCCTAGGAATGGAGGTAGGCCATTAGCAAGGTTGACTCATCCTACTTATCATGAATCCTAGTTTCATAGTCCTTACCTACCTTACCTCCGATGATTAGTTTGGCTTATTCTTTAGCTTGCTTTTGAGCCTTCTCCATTGGTCTTGTGAATTAGGATCACTCTTGATATTTTATACCCTTCAAACACACCTACTAAATTTAGTTATTATGAAGACAAAATTAATTACTAGAAAATAATAAAACTAGCTATCTTCAATTAATGTAAAGAAGATTACAACCCAAAAACACATCCAATCCACTCACAAACACTCAAAGACATTGTGGAGTAGGAGGCTCTACAATAAAAAATGATTGTTCTTAATGAAAAATAAAATCAAAGGAAATCTCTCCCACAAACCTAAGACTAAGATTCAAATACACAAGCATATAAGAAACACCGAGGCCAAACACAATTGATAAAAGAGTTGCATTCACATTCATGCACTTTTCACATGCCTTTAAGTTGACAAATATTCTCATCTCACATGTCAAAACATGAAATACAATAATATTTATTGGAAAAGCATGATAAGAAATCTAAAAATCGTTTCCCAAGCTCATCTTGAAGATTCTTAGATGTTGTTATTCTTTCCTCATCTTTCTCAACTATTTCTCAATTTGGAATTTCTCATTTGAATTTTTTCCATTGCATAGGCCTTTTATGGACTTGCAAAGATGTCTTTCTATCCAAACTCACATGAAATAGACATATCTTTGGTTCCTAGGATACATCTCCAAAGGATGAAAATTGTCTCTCTCCTATTAGAGACATCTTACTAGAGATGTCTCTAGGATTGTAGAAATGTCTTAGTAGAGACATCTTCAATTTTCCAAAGACATCTCCACAATTGCCTAGATTCCTATAGCATTTGTCAAATTCCTTCCATAAAGACCTAGCATTAGACTAATGTCACATTTACATTTTCAAATGATGCTATTGTATAAGAAAGATGGTATCTCTTCATAAAAAATATTGCATTTATTATAAAAAAGAAACAAATAAAAAGTTGTAATTAAGACCTAAAAGGATGCATTGTAATAATTGGAATGTCTCTTGAGGTGGCCTTTTATGATTTAACCTAAGGTATTTATACCTAGGAATTAGAGGTCATATTAGCATAAAGTTGTGAATTTGGTAAAGGTGAATAACATGTGCTGAATGACAAAGGAGAGGAAGGTGAATGACCATCCATTCTAGCTAGTTGTAGGCCTAACCATGGTTGTAATGTTGGATTTCCTCTAAGGGATAGATATTAAAGACAAGAAATCCCAATGAATACTTAGAGCATGACCTATATACATTATTTTACATTAATAAAGCATTCTTTTCATTTTTCTTCTACATTTTCTAGTTATTTTCTTTATGCATAATGTCAAATGTTACATATATTTGACATTTTCCATGTTATCTTATTTACACATAATGTTGAATGTAATGTATATTTGAAATTTTCCACATTATCTTCTTTGACATAATATCAAATGTAATGTATATTTAACATTTTCCATGACATCTAGGAATGGGATATTACATTTTTTATTAGAGAAAATCATGATCCAAGGGCTAATTAGAACCAAGAACTGACTATAATCTAACGATGAACCATGGAGCCATGATCCACAAAGAGCCATAAACCACCATAAAATATTCCTAATATTTAAGATGATCTAGGTAGGCCAGGAGATACCCTTCCAATTATTTTATTGAAAACTAAATCTAAACCACACATCTATAAGAGAATCATGAACATACTTTTTATTCAAGATGAACTTCACCAACCAAAAAGATTCCTTCATAGTCACTTTCATGGATAGTAGCAATTAGAAGATTTGATTATGCCCTAATAAGGTACATTAACTATAAGAGACATTGGTAGGATAAAGATACAATGATCTAGATAACTCTTACCTAATTGATTAAGGTTATTTTAAGTTTCTCTTAGAAGGCTAGTGATCATGGCCTAAGTCTTAGAATATCACCCACCTTACCTACGATATTTGCAATAGTAAGTTTAAGGGATCAGCTGAGCCATAATATTATCTCATCAATAATTAACCACTAAGGATTATTACTAAGAGATTCATAAGAAAACCAATACCTAGTGGGTAATCTTGTGATATCTTACTTTGATAACCATCTCCTTAGTACCTCATTAGGGTATAGCCATGATGTGAGAGGATAAACCTACATCACATTTATGAAATTATAATAGTATATGTGTTACATTATGTTCCAAGATTTGGTATATCATTATAATTGAATCCAAGTCATCTAAAAGTCCACATTTTGCTTATACATCAACCTAGTAATGTTAATTTGGTATAATAAGCTATTTTGATCCTTTCAAATCCTAAAAATCCAACCCTAAACCCTAAACCCTAAAACAAAAGCCTAGTAGTCAAATTTTATCATGTAATTTGATTAGATTCAAGCACAGACACAATTGCTTGTTTTCCCTTCAAAATGCTACCTTATAGCCTTATTTTGATAGAAATGCTAAACCCTTTTTAATATGAAAAATAATATTCATGACCTACAAGCTATAATTTTTATTATGCTATCATATGAGAGCTAAAGAGTAAAAAATTCCACCAAATTTAACATCAAAATTCAAAAATAGTGGCTTATACATTGTAATGTTGGATCATGATAATGGCCCAAATATGGCATGTAACAATCTACAAAGCATGTGGCAATGTAATCAACATAGAAACAATAGATCAGAGGCCTATTTAAGCCAAATCAAACATCATTTTTTCAATCTTTTGGATAATATTTTTGGTAGAAAATTTTTTTGGTTAAAAGACACTGGTTCCAACAAATGGTGGAGCAATTGTTATAGATTTTATAGCCTTTTATAGCCATTACTCAACATAGATCATTGAGTGTAGAAAGGATTTGCAACAACATTTATTACAATGCAAATCGATTAGGAGACTAGTATGGAACACACCTTGCATACTACCATAGATTTCAATGATATTTTTATATTCTTAGACTTTTAAATCCTACTAATCTATATTTTTTTGAACCTATTTTTTTATAACATTTTGTAGCATTTAATATAAAGTTTGCAATACTTTGTTTTGGCCATATGATCTCTCATTTTCTCTCTTTCTGTTATTGGTTTAGTGTTGAAACTCGTAGTTACATATTCTTGTTTAAAACACTTGGTAACAAAATCTGTAAAGTCCTTAGGTTATTAGCAAGATTGCCTAAGGTATCCTAGATCCTTTTCAAGGTGTGTGGATCTTGGGGTTAAAAATATTTATATGGATTTTCTTGGTTTTCTAATACCAATTTTTTTCATTACTATAATTTTTTGGCACTAGAAGGAGGACCTTTTCCTAACTTCTTCATCTAAAATATTTTTGCTAAAAGATACTCTACTTGTTTCTACCTTGTGTAGCATGTTTAACAAAGTAAAAATTAGTTTCGAATTTTTGTAATCCTAGTGTGTGACATCATAGCTAGTTTTATTTTAACACTTTTAAAAATTAAAATAATTTTTTTCTTATTACTATTTTTTATAGTTGTAATGCACAACATTGTTCCTATTCCCTGCATTTATAGTTCACAAAATTATCTTTGTTGTTGCAGTGCATATTGTTTTATCCATTTCTATATTTGTAGGTTGTAATTTTCCTTTGGTTTCTTTACATACACTAAAGCCTATTTTCATTTTTTTCAGTGTTGTTAAATATGATAGAAAAAATTTAAAAAATCTTTGTTATAGTTACAATGTATGATATTTTTCCCTATTTTTGTACTTATGTTTTAGCCTAATTTACCTTATATGGTACATCTCATAAGCTATAGCTCCCATACACTATAGCTTTCATACACTATAGACTTCTTACACCATATGCTATAACTCTCATAGGATATAGCTCTAACACACTATAAAATCTCCTATACTACAAGCATATAAGTCACAAGCTTATATGCTACAAGCTACTACTTGTTTAAAGCTTTAAAACCTTTATGATATTTACCTAATTAATTGTCCCTATCTAATTTATGCCTTTTTCATCAACCATTCTAAACTACAACATCATTGCTGATGAGTGGCGAGATACCCCTATACTCAACCATACGAATACAAGTGTAGCACACACGATCTGGTTGAACTCTGCAGACTAAGTGCCTACATGCCCCATGGAACACTTAGGGTTAATCATTCCTTGTCTTCCCATACTTACTTGTAGTTGTAACGATGTATGGTTAAGTAAGTCTAAGGTATATGATTTTTATAGTTTTTTATGTTTTATGTCTCCTATGCTAACAAGGTGAAGGGTTGAGAAACTAATTACTAATTCTAACTAATGAACTAAGTCTAAATTAACCTAGCATCAGAATCCATTCCCACTTACTGTACACACCCTGAACCAATGCAACCATGGCTATCAAACGCTAATCGTTGCTGGGATCACCACGCATAATGCACATGCTCGAAGTGGTCGTACTGAGGCACTTAAGTAAGAGGAAAGGGTAATAGAATCTAATCTAGCCTAAGTGCGATGAGCATCCATTCCTTGATTATCTGTACACATCCTTAAATGCTCGTAATCAAGTCGTACTCATTCTGCATTACTAGGAGATAAGGGTGAGAGAGAAAGAAATAAATAACATTAAATAAAATCCTATTCCATGCACTGCAAGGTTTATCTAGGAAGTTTATCTTTATTTTCATACACAACTTGTGTTTAGGTACAATGTTGCTTGAATAAAGATCCGTTCACTTTAGGAATCCTACTGTGGACACATGGAAACTAGTCTATCTCTGGAGTGATCAATTTGCCAGAGTTTCCCTACTATCTAGCCTAGGATGAGGAAACAAGGGAGAGCCACCTCTTATTTATAGATATGACGGTGCACTAGGATATCACGTATGTGATATCGCAGGGGACGACGCGATATTGTGGCCCATGCGATATCGTGTCTCATCATACCCCCATGACTAAATGAAAACTTGTCCTCAAGTTCCTTACAAAATATTAGGAAGGTATGGGATTATTGACTGAATGGAACTAATGGGATGACTTTTGAACGGATCATCATTACAAGACTTGACAAAACTGGTGTTCATGACAACAAGAGTGAACACCTTATTACATTGAAATCAGGCCTTATTTGGTAGCTTGAGAAAGAGAGAGAGAAAGAAGTGTTGCTGCTGCCAATGCCAAGATTGCACCTTTCATTGTCCATCCATAAGTGCATCATCGATCTTACTCCTTGCAAAGTTGCTTTAGCACCACTCCATTCCAAGTGCTTCCTCCAGATCTGGTCCGTTGGTGCATGATTGCCATCTGCGCAAAACACAATCATATATTAGCAAGGGTAAATGAATCATTATGTAATTAATACCTTGCTTCGGTGTAGGTCCATTGGCTAGGTTGTGGTATGGCTAATTATAGATCTGGGGAAGTATTAATGATGACTACTGAAGGTGTAGGGGTTAGGAGAAAATTGAAAAAAATTGGGGCTAGGAGAAAATCAAAAAAATCAGGCCCCATACCCCCATGACTAATTGCGAACCTCTGGTAGTGTTAGAATGGAGAAAGAAAAGGAATAAGAAAGATAGATAAAAAGGGACAAATAAGACATCGATGAAATGGATGTCAAGATGGAAATGAAAAAAATAAAATTAATTGCAAAATGTTAAGGGAAAGAATTTAACTAATGCCCCAAATAGGAATGTCAGTGGGTCCTCCCCAAAGCAGGCTCATGCCCTTAATGCCCTGACAAACCCACATTCAAAGAGTCTATAGGCTCTGGGAATGTCATTTGGAACAAGAGTTAAAGTCTTAACCACAAGAATTTACCAAAAAGAAAACAATGTATCAACCAAAATCCACACTAATGGTATAACTGGCAATGAGGTGAATAATGGAGAGAAGGATGGAGAGAAGAGAATGGAATGGAATCCCAAGAACAAGGTGTTGTATATCCCCTTGTGTGTTTCATGATTAATGTGACTTAGCAAATCTCATTCCAACTCCAGCCTCAAACCAACCACATCCAGTGAGTTTGCATCAATGCATTTGGCCAATCCATCCTCTTGAAGTAACAAGAATGCCTTCTCCAAGAGTCACCACCATTCTGTCGAAACAAGGAGGAGAGAATGGGAAGAGAGAAGGGCCTTAGTTAGAGGGAACATTTTTGGTTCCATAACTAGTGCTTGTAGCCCAAATGATTATTCCGTCTAAGCGGTGTGCTTTGAATTCTCACACTTTTTTTTTGTGTTTTGTGTTTTTATGCGTGAGAACCACACCATGCAAAGGCTTTTTATTTTTATTGACTCAGCTTCCTGATAATTGGGTAACATCAGAACGGTAAGAAAACTCAAGAAGAAAACATCCAAGCACCCAAGAGAATGGCCAACACAAATGCATCAAGTTCCCTTGAAGTCACACCCTTTTCAATCCTTGAGTCCTTCCTTAGTTTGAGAAATGCCAAGTCACCGATTCGTTAAAGTTCTTATTATGAGGGATTGTACATTTCCAAGCCAAGAGAGACCATGGACTTTGTGGATGGATGGATGAAGTGAACTCATTTCCTACCATATCAAAAGAAGCATACCTTATTTTCCACATCATGACTTAAAGGTAACAATCAAACATTAGCAATCAACATGAAAACACTTCACACCATCATTCCAAACACTTATTGGATGACAAACTTACAGGATGGGTAACACACACACACACAAACACACACAAAAATTGGAAAAGTATGATGATGTTGTAAAACAAAAGCAAGAAGAGTTAAAAAAAATTTGTAAAACAAAAACAAGAAAAGTTAAGGAAATTTGTAAAACAAAAATGTGTAAGACAAAAACATGTAAAACAAAAATGTGTAAAACAAAAACTGTAAAACAAAAGCATGGAAAACAAAAGCGTGTAAAAAAACATGAAAAGAACTGAGGGCCTCCAATGATTAGCATAGGTGGCCAGCTCCCCCATGATTGAATTGCAAGGGAGAGATCTAAAATAATGAACATCTGTTTGAATTTTGTAGAAGTGCCCAACCTCTCCCAATTGATGTTTTTAGATTAAGGGATGGAAGTTGGTGATGCTCATATTCCAATGTGTTTATGCCTTCATTGTTAGCATTATTTTCCTTAGTTTGTTCCGTGCATATTAGGTTGCTCTTTCTTGTAGCTATCAACCATGGGTTGTCTACTACTCGTGTGGTTACTACATACAGGCACCTTTGGATTTGTATTTCTTGGGCACATTGATTACATGGAAGAAATGCTAAACATTCTTCCATGTCATCATCCTCTGAGTCATTGTATATGATGCACGGAACTTTGTTCTTCTCGATCTTTCCATATATGTTTATCTTAGATATCTGCAAGGAAAGATCGTGAATCCCTAGGTACACATCTACTATACTTAGCCATGGCCTTCCCATTATAATTGGGAAGCCCCCTTCGTTGTTGTTGATTTCAATCACCAGGAAATCTGCTAGGTAGAATCACCCACACATAGTGGTAATGATGTCCTCCACCAATCCCAAGGGAATGGTTATGGACTGGTCATCCAGCTCTAGTTGAATGTTTCTCTTCTTAAGTTGGGGTAGGTTACAAACTTAATACATTTCTCGTGATATTAAATTGACTCGAGAACTTGAGTTAAGAAGAGCCTTATGTTGTTTGTTCCTGGCGATTTGTAAATAGATTAGGGGACTCCCAGGGTTAGATAGTTTCCTGGGAAGGTGGCCTACCTTGATCCAGTTGGTTACGGTATGCGTTAACATAACCGTATGTGTGAAGCTCTGCTATTGGATTGAAGGGTGCTCCGAAGTGTTAGATGGTGGAGGAGTGTACATGGGCTCAATTGCTTGTTTTTGCAAGAGTTTTTCTGGGCTTCTGGTTCTAAAGAAAGGCCTTCTCTTTTTACATTTGTCAGAACCAACAACAGGTTGAATATTTATAGCTCTTGCAGCATTACATTGCTATGGTTGAGTAGGGAGTTCCTCTTGCATTATTGGAGAAGGTTGTATGGGAACTATAGGTGGAAGAGGTGCGGATGGAGTTAGAGGATGGTAAGTATTTGGGGTGCCTCCTGGAGGAGAAGGAGTCCTCCTAAAGTACTCCCAAACTTGGTAGTGATGTTGGGGAGTTGTGTGACTCATAGAGTCACTTGGAGAAACTAGCTGCTGCACATAATAGCAATAAGGATCAGGTTGCCAGTAACGGTACTGTTGTGTTGGCGGTGGCATCCCCCATGACCGTGGGTATTTTCACTATTGATGCTGTCCAATGGGTTGTGGTGGAGTTCCACTTGGATAGTACATTAATGGTTGGTGGAACTGTCTTGGGTTACCTTGAGGATAAGGTAACCTTCGGGGTGTCTGCCATTGGTTAAGTCTTGGATTAAGTGCATACACCCCAGACTCTTGTAGATGTGAGATGATTGGATAACATCCCTTAGGATGGTCATAGTGGTAGATCTCACATCCACCATCATCGTCTGTGTTTGAATCCACAACCTCATCGAAGATAGTAATTTTCCACTTACCCTTGTTATGTGCAGGGATTGAATCTCTCCGCTTTGTCTTATCTTTGTCACTACTTCATTCTTCCTTAGACTCCTCTACAATTTTCAAGATAGTTTTAAGTCTAGAGTCTAAGGAATCCCACAATTGATCCATCTTAGCTGATACTTTTGTTATTAGTTTTTGAATCGGCAAGGTTTTTTTGTTCACCAACTCTTCGAGTGGTGACTCATCCTCTTCATCGAAAAATTTCACTCCCTTCTTCTGAAGGGAGGGATCACGGTTGTATTCTTCCACATTCTCTCTTTTTCATAGTTCACCTTCTTCTTTTGCTACTTGTTCCAACAAGCGATGTACTTCATGGGCTCTAATTTTTGATAATCTCCCTTGGGTATAAGTCCCAAGGGTTCTTCTAGTTTCATGCCTTAGCCCATCTACGATGTGGCAGAGTTGATCCCGCTATGCATAACCATGGCCCGGGCAATGATGTAACAATGTGTAGTAGTGGTTCATGGTAGCATCCAAGGGTTCATGAGTACCTTGCTTCCAGCCTTGGATCTTCTTACACAAATTAGACACTTTGGAGTACGTTTGATACTTATCGTTGAAGAGTTCTAGCATCGTACTCCACCTCCTGATCGTTTCTAGTTCTAAGGATCGGTACCAACTCTCTGCTTCTTTAGTGATTTTCCTGGGGAATAACTTATGTTTTTTCCACTCATTTTCTAGGTTTTGCAAGGCGCAGGCATCGTGGAATGCTTGTAAATGATGTTGCGGATCAGCGTTGTATTCCCCTTCAAAGTGTGGGATATTGTTCATATCTAAACACTTGATCCAACTATCTTTTAAATGCCTCATTAGGATTTTTACTTCCTTCATTATATTTAGCATACTTCGGGTTGCAAGTAGGGGCTCATCATGATCATCTCTTTCATGACGTCTGTGATGTCTACGTTGTTCCCTACGTTCCCTTCGTTCATGCCCTTGTCCTCTCTCTCGACTCTCTCGTCGAGGTCTCTCATTTTTCCTACCTCTATCCTCACCGTTATGTTCATGGTGGTTGCACCTAGATGTGGAAGTATAGGATGAGTGATGAGATGAAGGAGAAGAGGAAGGAGAACCATCGCCATAACGATGCTTCCTATCTTCTCTTCGGTTGCTACGGCGCTAATCGTGATGACGATCTAAGTGCTTGTCCTTATTATGAGTTGTTGTTCCTTCTGTGAATAGTTGGAGTTCACGGGGGTCAGAACCAGTGTTATGTATCATTGATTGTAGGTTCTGATACCCAACCTCCTCACCATCATTAGGAGGGGAAACATATTTTGATAGTGAACCCATTATAAGTGGTTCACCATCTCCTATTTCGCTAAGGACATGCGGGAACTCTTTACCCTTCAACAGTGTATGTTGGCTCTCCTGCCTTGAGTCCCTTATATGTTGTGCTTCTGTGGGATGATAATCCCTTGTATCAAAGTCACATCTAACGTATTTAGCATAGAGCTGAGTCATGCTGATCTGTGCCAAAGCACGGAGGAGCATGTTGGGGACTGATCAATCTGGAGGTAACACGATGTTACCTTGCAAATCTCTCCATCACAACTGTTCGTCTTGATGGAGGATAAAGGTAAAGTTTGAAATATACTCATCGAGATGAGTATAGACTATCCGGTATTGTTTAGGACTTGGCTGATTTTGGCTATGTGTTTTTGATTGCCAACTGTTCTTTGTATGGTCCTTAGGTGGTGAGTTGAT